>JAFEUB010000264.1:700000-720000 GCA_024529925.1 Ophthalmolycus amberensis | reverse complement strand
CCCACACACACTCTCACACGCACTCTCACACACACTCTCACACCCCCACACACACTCTCACACGCACTCTCACACACACTCTCACACCCCCACACACACTCTCACACGCACTCTCACACACACTCTCACACCCCCACACACACTCTCACACTCACACACACACTGAGCCTGACACTTGTTGAGTGTCATTGAAGGGGAGAACAGGATGTTAATGGGGTGAAAATAGAAGCACTGTTCACACACACACATGATCATGTGATCATGTGTGGGTGGCCTCACACACACACACACACACACACTGACTGTGAGAGTTCAGCTCATTAGTGCTGAACTTAAAAAACAGATGATTGTTGTTAGTTTCCCAAAATAAACAGTTTGTTCCCTCCGAGTCCTTCCTTCCTTCCTTCCTTCCTTCCTTCCTCTTCCTTCCTGCTTCCCTTCCCTCCTGTCATTTGTCCTTCCCTCCTGTTTGTTGTGTTAGATTTCACAACAAACAGCACATTTTGTAGAAATTCCTATTTTTCTGTTTAATTGTAATATTTAATGCTCGATTGTTGGACATTAGTCTCATGTTGTTAACAAAGGTTTAATCTAAAAACATATGCTGTGTTGTTTAAAATAATAATAATAATAATAATTATTATTATTATATACCTTAATTATAGAAAACATATCAAAACGAGCATCGACATAACGCACATTTCCACATAAATAATAATAATACCGCATTTGAATGAATCCAAATGCGGTCTGTAAACTACAAGCAGCCTACAGATCTAACAGGAAGTAACTGTTTCTGTGACTTCCTGTTTATCTTTGAAGTTTTCCGTCAGCACTGAACTGTCGCCCCCTGCAGGCCGCAGCGCTCATTCACTTCATCTGTTTGTTTGTTTGTCTTCAGGTCCGGCGGTTCGTTTCAGCAGCTTCGCCCACGATGAGCCGACGCCCCCTCCTCTGATTGGCCAGCACACCGTGCAGGTGCTGCGACACACCTTGTCCTACAGTGATGACGTCATCAAAACGCTGCTGGACTCAAAGGCGGTGACACAGAATGAAGTGTCCTGATTGGCTGAGAGAGAAAGAATCCATGAGTCTGTCCAACATCCTGATCACAGAATCAGAAACATGAGTTAATGTGAGTCAATAAGAGCTTATTATGATGATTATGTTATGATTATTATTATGATTATTATGATTATGATTATCATACACAGACTTTGATGTTCAGATGGTTTGTACACTCCTCTTGATCGTTTGACTCGTCATCTGATTTCAAACACTCCTGATTTCTCTGTAAAAACATTGTTTACTTGAAATAAACTGCTGCCTTTAAATCAAACGTCATGAATGTTTTTACTTCGTGAGTATCGACGTCAGACGGTTCGAGCTGAACACGAACAACGAACCTGACGAGAGAAGAATCTAAAAAAATCACACGGTGATTCTGTCGGTGAGTTCAAGGATAGTTTGCTCATCACAGGTGTCCTTGAACGCACCAACAGGGAGAAAGAGAGGAACCGAACTTATTTATTTACAACTTTATGATCGTCTGACTTCTTCATGGTGGACTTTTTTTAGCTGTTAACGCGGTAAGTACACTGTTATTACACTGTTATTATTACTGTTATCATCACTGTTATTATCAGTTATAATACTGTTCTTAAACTGTTCTTAAACTATTATCATTTATTACATGTTATCATCACTGTTATTACACTGTTATTATCTGCTATTACACTGTTATTATCAGTTATTACACTGTTATCATCACTGTTATCATCACTGTTATTACACTGTTATTATCTGTTATTAAACTGTTATTATCACTGATAGACATGAAAACAAAACAAAACCTAACAAACAAAACCCTGGTTGTATAAACCAGGGTTTATCATTGAAAGATGTAGTTCTGTCATTTCTCCATTATCACATTTCATATTGTTCTTCAAACAATTTTCTGGAAATTCTTTTAGAATTTGCACTAAATTTGGACAGAAAGGTAAACATGGACTCGGATCTCTGAGCTAGAAGAGGCCGAGAGAAGCTCTTACTTTACTGTGACAGAAATCTCTCTCTACAGGGAACACGTGACGAGTAAACTGTTTGGATGTTGAGTGATTCCCGCTCTTCTCTGCTGATATTGTTCTGGGACTCTGCTTGTTTACGGCGTTAATAATCCTCGATCATCATCACAGAAGATGAAGTGAACTCCCAGAAGTTTGACTGACCGCACCGTGCTCGCTGATGTCTCGCTCCTTTCAGGGAATCGGTCGTAAGAGGGAGGAGGTGGGAGGAAGAGGAGGAGGAGGAGAGGCACACTGACAGTTTGATTAATTATGAAGAAATCCTCCTCGGACGAACGTGATGTTTACCGGAATCAAGAAAATGTGACTCATCTGGCCGGCGGCGGTGTTCGTCGGGGGAGACGCAGACTGACATGCGTGTTTGAGTGTCGGGGGGGAGACAGAGGGGGGGGGGGGGCTCAGGTGTGATTGATCACAAACCCCGACAGCACAGGATCAGGTGTCATGAAGCCAGTGAAACATAAACTATACGAAGATATTTCTCAGGAATTCATTCACGTTTAAACTCTTCTGACGACGGTTCATGAGGACTTAATATCCTACACAGGTGAACATGTTATTTATAATTATATCATGTCGCACTTTAACCTGAAGGCAACCAAACCGTACCCATGGAAACGTCAGCTCAGAAGACGCTAAGGTGTCACCTTTTAGTTTGTAATGGAAATATATAAATATCTAAAACTATGACGGCCACAAAACCGTTAGATCCTGTCAGGGTGATCCTGTGTTTGTGTGTGTGTGTCCCTTTGCATATGAAGTGTGATGATTGCTGCTTCTTTTCGTCATCACCTCCAGAGAGATGAGACACAGAGCAAGAAGTCACACCCTATCACCTCAATCACACACACACACACACACTTGTGTAACAGTCGTAGTGAACCACCTGAACCTCGTAAACATCTCATAGAACAACTTAGAGATGACCGATTCATCCGTCAACCCAACAATGTTATTAACAATAACGAACACATCAAAACATGTCATGTTTCATGTTTCTCTCCCTCCTCTGCAATATCCGGCCACCGTCAACCCAACAACCCAAAACCGCCATCCCAACAACACCCGACAACAGGCCACCTTCATCCCAACAACACACGACAACAGGCCACCTTCATCCCAAGAACACCCGACAACTGACCACCTTCATCCCAACAACACCCGACAACAGGCCACCTTCATCCCAACAACACACAACAACAGGCCACCGTCAGCCCAAGAACACCCGACAACTGACCACCTTCATCCCAACAACACACGACAACTGACCATCTTCATCCCAACAACACACGACAACTGACCACCTTCATCCCAAGAACACCCGACAACAGGCCACCTTCATCCCAACAACACACGACAACAGGCCACCGTCAGCCCAAGAACACCCGACAACTGACCACCTTCATCCCAACAACACACGACAACTGACCACCTTCATCCCAACAACACACGACAACAGGCCACCGTCAGCCCAAGAACACCCGACAACTGACCACCGTCAGCCCGAGAACACTCGACAACTGGCCACCTTCATCCCAACAACACCCGACAACTGGCCACCTTCATCCCAACAACACCCGACAACAGGCCACCGTCAGCCCAAGAACACCCGACAACTGACCACCGTCAGCCCGAGAACACCCGACAACTGGCCACCTTCATCCCAACAACACCCGACAACTGGCCACCTTCATCCCAACAACACCCGACAACTGGCCACCTTCATCCCAACAACACCCGACAACTGGCCACCTTCATCCCAACAACACCCGACAACTGGCCACCTTCATCCCAACAACACCCGACAACTGGCCACCTTCATCCCAACAACACCCGACAACTGGCCACCTTCATCCCAACAACACACGACAACAGGCCACCGTCAGCCCAAGAACACCCGACAACTGACCACCGTCAGCCCAAGAACACCCGACAACTGACCACCGTCATCCCGACAACACCCGACAACTGGCCACCGTCATCCCGACAACACCCGACAACTGGCCACCTTCATCCCGACAACACCCGACAACTGGCCACCGTCATCCCGACAACACCCGACAACTGGCCACCTTCATCCCGACAACACCCGACAACTGGCCACCGTCATCCCGACAACACCCGACAACTGGCCACCTTCATCCCTACAACACCCGACAACTGGCCACCGTCATCCCGACAACACCCGACAACAGGCCACCGTCAGCCCGGCAACACCTGACAACTGGCCACCGTCATCCCGACAACTGGCCACCTTCATCCCGACAACACCCGACAACTGACCACCGTCATCCCGACAACTGGCCACCTTCATCCCGACAACACCCGACAACTGACCACCGTCATCCCGACAACACCCGACAACTGGCCACCTTCATCCCGACAACACCCGACAACTGGCCACCGTCATCTTGACAACACCCGACAACTGGCCACCTTCATCCCGAGGGGGGTGACTGTGGCTAAGTGGAGAGCAGGGCCGTTCTTCAATCAGAGGATCAGCGGTTCAATCCCCGGCTCCGCTAGCCGCATGTCGATGTGTCCTTGAGCAAGGCACTTAACCCCAAAGTTGCTCCCGTAGCTGTGCCTACACTGTGATTTCTGAATTGTAAGACGCTTTGGATAAAAGCGTCTGATAAATGACTGCCATGTAATGTAACACCTGACAACTGGCCACCGTCAGCCCGACAACAAGACTGCCTGCCCAGCAAGACGCAACTGTTGGCCTGACAACACCCGACAACTTGCTTACATGTATGTATATAGCTGTTATTTTATTTATATTTATGTCTTGTATTTATACCCTTCTCATTTTTATTCATCATTCAATCACATTTCTCTCTCTCTGTCTCTCTCTCTCTCTCTCTCTGTCTGTTCTCGTCAAGCTCGGCCGCCCAGTTGGCTGCGTCTGCGTTGAACTTGTGTGTGAGAGAGAAATTCGGATGTACGTAACTCACCAGCTCTTTAAGTGTCTCTTATTCCCCGACATCTGGAGTGTGTGTGTGTGTGTGTGTGTGTAGGTGTGTGTAGGAAACTTTTTTATGTCCAGCCTAATGTTGAACACAGACACGGTTCTATGAGGGAGACGGAGACTAATATAACGTTTGGTAACACTGACACCGAGGTCACCATCTGACTCCACATCAGTGGAGATAAATGAGACTTTTATTTTGAAGGGTAATATTATAGTGACTGTAGCAGCAGGTGTGTTCACCTGTAAAGCTGCTCAGGGCCTCGCAGACTCTCACCAATGAAACATAAGTATGAAATATGTATTCAACTTTTCCTGCTCTCCAGAGGATCTACCCTCGACATCCTAATGACCCCATGAGGATGGTTTAGTCCCTCACAGGGCTGAGGACCTCCAACATGGCCGCCAGAGAGGGAGGGGGGGGGGTGGTTACACAGTGTGATTATTGAGAATCAAAAGTCATTACACTAAGTGAGATGACGAGAAGCAGACACACACACACACACACACAGATCAGTGTGTCTCTCTGTAGATCAAATGTGACGGACGAGTTACAGGTGCAGCCTGGAGGGAGAGGTGTTTATGACGGACACACACACACACACACACACACACACTTACTTCTCGGGGCTTCCTCATATAAAGTCCAGTGGGAGTTTCTCTGGAAACTTCCTGATGTTGGCCGGACGGAGGGAGAAAGGGAGGGAGAGAGAGAGAGATAGAGACAGAGAGGGAGAGGAGTTGTGCAGCAGCTGGATTCTGCGTTAGACAGCAGTCCTCCAGCAGCCAATAGGGCGACAGCATTCACACCTGTCGCCTCCAGTCTGGACAGGATGTGTACGCCCTGTTGCCATGGTCCCTTCTTCCTCTTCTTCTTCCTCTTCTTCTTCGTCCCGCCGTCGTGCTGAGGAAACCAGACAAAGATGGATTCACCAGAGACGTCCAGCCTTCATGTCGTATACTTACTCTTAATGTTGTGTACTTGTACCTGTCATGGTGTATTTCTACCTCGTACTGTTTAATCCACCTCACATTCTACCGGTTTGTTTTATTTTGCGGTCTTCCTCGTTCATGATTGGTTGGTGGTTCACTACATACTTTCATGGGTTCTCTATGAATTACGGTGTCATGTTAACATGAGAAATGTATCGTGTTAGCTGTTAACTGACAACCTTCAATCAGAGTTATTAATAAGCTGAGAATGAAGTATTGATTTGGTAGCGTGGACCTACAGATGAAGCCTTCATGAACTGTTAATCACTGATAATAATGTGTTGATGATGAGCAGCACGAGTCCTCTGTGTGACGGGACAAAACGTCTCCAGCTGTTTGAAGGCGACTCAGTGTTCCTGTTTCCAGCTGTGATGACGTCATAGAGACCCCACCCTTCATCCTCCTCCTCTTCTTCTGCTCCCACCACTCCTCCATCTGCCTTCATTTAACTGTTCACTCTGCATGTTTTCATCACTTTCACTGATCATTGATCTTGTTTCTTAAGTTCATTCCTGTCTGTGTGTTGGTTGTTTTCCTGCATTAATAATCTTTCCTCGTCTTTTTCAGAATGAAGAAGTGACCTGAGACCTGCAGCAGTTGGTGGTCTTGGCACTAGGGGGCAGCAACACAAGCATTTCTGCAGAAGTCTTTATTTCACAAACTGTTTAACTCTCCTATTGTGTTGCATTTACATTCATTTATTGAAGTATTTATATGAACTCTATCCAGTGTTTGTAGAATGTTTCTGTAAAGATGAGTTTTAAAATGATCCAGATTCTCTGTATTTCTGGACTCTTCAGGTTCAGCTGGTTCACATGAGGACATGCACCAATCAGAGGCTGTGGTTCCTTCTGTGCTCTCTGTCCGGTCTCTCTTTGAACTCTGTTGAACTCTAACAATCCCGATCATTGGCCGTGACCCTCCGTCCAATTAGAACCGTGCTGGCTTTCCATCCAGACCTCGCTCTGAACTCTGACAGCAGGAGTTCGGGATCAGAAGCGCCTGTCCCCGCTGAGGACGGTCCGCTGGGACAAACTGAGACACATGTCCTCCTCATTCACTGTGTCACAGTCAGATCACTGACCAGCAATGAGCAGCGGGAAATAGTCACAAAACTCAGGACAAGAAATGACATCAACAGAAAGTCAATTAGGATCCTTAAACGTGGTGGACACACAAATGACTGACCTCGTGACTAAGCAACAACCAGAGCAACTGACCTACATTTAAAAAGACGAGTATTGGTGAGCGTCCAACAAACAGGACTTTGACCAGAAGAGCTGTTGGTTTAGTTGTCTAAACCTAACTGTTGGTGTTGTTGTCTAAACCTAACTGTTGGTGTTGTTGTCTAAACCTAACTGTTGGTTTAGTTGTCTAAACCTAACTGTTGGTTTAGTTGTCTAAACCTAACTGTTGGTGTTGTTGTCTAAACCTAACTGTTGGTCTTGTTGTCTAAACCTAACTGTTGGTTTAGTTGTCTAAACCTAACTGTTAGTTTAGTTGTCGAAACCTAACTGTTGGTTTAGTTGTCTAAACCTAACTGTTGGTCTTGTTGTCTAAACCTAACTGTTGGTCTTGTTGTCTAAACCTAACTGTTGGTCTTGTTGTCTAAACCTAACTGTTGGTCTTGTTGTCTAAACCTAACTGTTGGTTTAGTTGTCTAAACCTAACTGTTGGTGCTGTTGTCTAAACCTAACTGTTGGTGTTGTTGTCTAAACCTAACTGTTGGTTTAGTTGTCTAAACCTAACTGTTGGTGTTGTTGTCTAAACCTAACTGTTGGTTTAGTTGTCTAAACCTAACTGTTGGTGTTGTTGTCTAAACCTAACTGTTGGTTTTGTTGTCTAAACCTAACTGTTGGTGCTGTTGTCTAAACCTAACTGTTGGTGTTGTTGTCTAAACCTAACTGTTGGTTTAGTTGTCTAAACCTAACTGTTGGTGTTGTTGTCTAAACCTAACTGTTGGTTTAGTTGTCTAAACCTAACTTTCATTGTATCTGGATTATTTTACGACAGGAGCTCTTTTTTTAAATCACAAATGTATCAATACATATATCACATGTTCACCGACAGTTGTCGTCACTTTTCACATGTTCTACGTAGTTCTAGTGCCCCACAGGTGGAACTTAATAACGGTTAAACATAACAATATAATCTATATATATAATGATAATAATTCTGTTTCTCTAGTTTTCTGACTCGTGAAAGTTTCCGCCCGACTGTTGGAAGCACACTGACCTCCAGAACATGAACAACACATGAAAGAAAGCGGAGGGAGGACTGAGGGAGGAGTGGGAGAATGTGAGGAGAGGGTCATTCTGGGTAAACTGGGCCTCACCATTCAGGGAAAACAACAGAGAGACGACAGACGGGACATGAACCGGGCGAGGACGTCTGACCGTGGAGTCCAAAATATGAAAGTTCTAATTTCAACATTGCTCACGAACAGAAGAATGTTTATATGTCAAAGTTAAAGGTCGGCGACGTTCGTTAAACCGTTAGTGAGCCGACGTGGCGACACTGAGAGGCCTCAGCTCACTCGGATCTATAGGATCGTGTTTACGCTGGAGGTTTTAAATGGCCCAAAACACTGAAGCGGACCTCCGACTCACCTCACCTGAACCCTGCATGGACCCGTTCCTTTAGAAGAGAAACAATACAGACTCCAGCGTGAACCGAGCCAAAGGAAACGGGACACAAAGATGTTATTCATACCAAACCAATTTAAACTTCTGATGATCTCTATGAAATAATTATAACTCTTTCTTTTGTTTACCGTTTCACCGATGTGTGTGTGTGTGTGTGTGTGTGTGTGTGTGTGTGTGTGTGTGTGTGTGGTTCCCTTACTGTAATTCAAAATGACAACTGCAAATGGCAAAATCTAATTTAAATTTGGCCAGTAAGAACAAGAAGCTCCATAATCATCATCTGGTTCTTGCAGACCTTGCAGTCTCTCAGCCACAGCTAATATTTCACTCTTCTTCTGGTATTTAAACCCAGTAAGAAATAAAATGTATTGGTTTTGTCTTCATGGAAACAAATTGTCCGTATTTTTATTGCCGTCAGTACAAACAATCTTTTCAAGTGGAAAGTCAATGGCGAACCTTTTTTTTGATGGAGAAATTAAACGTATCCAAGTGACTGCGCCGATCACACCAAGTTACGTAATATAAAAAGACTTCATGTGGCGTGTGGGAGGGGAGGTGGATGTGTCCGACAAGCAGAGGACTTTCAATCACGAGACGGGTGTTCGACAACGAGTTTGTGACGGTTCTCCTAAACCTAACTGTTGGTTTTGTAACATTATGTCGGCCCAGAAACAGTTGTTTCAAGCAACACGAGAAAAAGGACCATTCGTGACCCTGTACACAAAACCAATAGATCCATTTCGTGACGATTTTACGACCTACCGTGAGACTGAGTTGAGTATTTACACCAACTGGACCAAACACAAGGTTTAACCCTTTAAACTAAAGGAACCAGTCGAAGCAAATGGTTTGTAGAGTAGAAACGAAATGTGAGTTTAGTTTGACTCTGAAGCTAATAAAGAATTCATTCATTCATTGAGTGATGAGGATTTACAGCAACACTTCAAACACATAATGATCGAGGATCTCGATCAGTTCTGAAGAACAGAAACGTTGACGGGTCACCTTCAGTCCTCTAACAACAGAACCGAGTGTCTTCTATTATTAGAGACCCAAACATGAGGTTCTGTTCGGACACCCTGAACAAATACAAAAATCTAACTGTTACTGTTTCCTCCCTGACTCAGACGAAATTGATCAAAACCCGTCTGGCCTTGTTTTCACCCCGGGACGCTCCGAAGACTCGCCGAGACGATGGAAACAGGATGGTGGAAACCAGGCGGCGGTCAGCGGCGGCCAGTGGCTCTGCAGCCATCAGCAGGGACCAAAGGACTGAAGAAGTGGGTCTATTGTGTGAGAATAATCCAGAACACATTGTTGAGGTGAAGCTGGGCCTAATCGAACGCAGAGAGAGATGGTGGATCTGATAGCAGTAGCGCGTTAGCCTGGAAAGAATGAAGAAGTGTCTGTGATGATTCGTCTCTCTGTGAAGGGATTCCCTCCAAAGAAAACCTCTCAATCATCTTCAAACCTGTGAAGTCTGCTGAACTTCTAATACTACTAATACATACGAGCATCGGGTGACTTCATAGGAGTATGAGAATATCAATTGTTGTTGTTATGGTAACAACGCAGATCCGGAAACGGATGGCTGGCTAGTTAGCCCGCTAGCCTGTTAACTCTACGATGCTTTAATGCTACACTGGTTACATTGAGCAGTGATCGTTCCTACGCTGCAACGAGAGTGTGTGGATGAAGCATGTTTCATCATTTACTCGTCTTCCTACGCTTCCTAATGTTACGACTCCACCAATTCTTTTAGTCGTTACTGTAAAACCTCAGTGAGTCGTCGGTTTAGTTTAAACAGAAGTTAGTTCACTAGAAGGGTCGAAATGGCGACGGTACACTTAAAAATGGCCGCTGCTCTGACCAGCTTGGGAATTTCCCTTCTGCTCCGATCTTATTTCTATGGGTGCATTTTATATATACACTCATGCAATGAACCCTTCACAATAAGCACAGTGCACCTAAAGAATCCAGAGAGCCCCAGTATGTGGACGCCACAAAGGCCCAGCAGCGCTTCTACACAATAATAAATGTTTGTTTATTGTTCGGGTAAGACAGGAAGTGAAAGAAAGTTTAGGCAGCAGATTTGTGTTTTAGTTTAATGTTTAGTTCAGAAATGACGAATGGACTCCGGACGTGAAACTGAAACTTTGTCCACTTTGAAAGAACTGAACCAAATGGAAAATAGAAAAATATTTTCTTCGTCATCTTATTTTCAACAGGCAAACAACAAAACAGCATATTTTCAATTGACGTGCTGAACTCTGCAGAACGTTCTGCTACTGAAGAAACGGATCAGTGGCTGAATAGCTTTTTGCCGATGTGAACAGGGGTGAAAGTAGTCCGGTAAGGTTCAGTAGAACCGTACCATTAAAGGAACAGCAGCCTCCTGTCAAAACCATCGAACAACAAACACGACAACCCTTCTGCAGCTACCAGCAGGTAGTTATGTACGTTCTGGCCTCCGTTCGTCTGTTTGTACACGCGTTATATTTCAAGATAATGCATTTGTGCTGAGTTCATGTGGTGTCAGAATAATCGGAAAAATGAGTTCACTACCGGGAAAATTCAGGTAAATGAGTCGGAACAAAAAACTTTAGCTGCTTCTGAGATAAGAGTGACTTTGTTCACAGTGAATTCTCAATAAATTATTTGACGTGTTGTGAAGGTAGCGCTTTAAAAAAAGGGCCTAGAGGTCGCTATAACCATCAGATTCATCCTCTGGGGAACATGAATATCCAGATGTTTCATATCATTTAGCCAGTAGGTTCTGAAACATCCTGCTCAAAGGAGAGTGTTGGACAGACAGAGACGAGTCGCGTGAACTCGACAGTCGACTGAAGACAAGATGCCGTTCGAATAAAAGACAATGGAAGCTGTAATCTTTAATATTCAGCAGCTGTGAGTCCCATCGGATCAACCATCCACACTGAGGGCCTATTGTTGAACATGTGTGTGTGACACATTCAGAATGTCCATTGTGTGTTAACACATTCACATTATTCTAATAAATCACAGATCAAATGAAAAACAAAACATGTCAAACTTCAGATTGTTCGTCCAGTTGATGTTTGAGATATGAAAACTACCATGAGATCAAACCCAGGTTTTGAGTTTGATGAAACCACCGAGAAAGAAGAAACTCTCACATGAAGCTGAGATTTACCTTCAGCTGACCCGCTCAGCTCGCTGTGTTTGGGTTCAGTCACATAGATCCACTCTTGAATCCAGGAATACAGACTTCACTGGATCCTCCAGCTCAGTGAAGCTGCTCTGTGGAGATTTCTGGGAAACAAACTTGTAGTTTCACAAACTGACAACTGAATTCAGAACATGTTCAGACAGAGCGCTACAGCTTCTGATTCCTCTGAACTTCAGTTTAATATCTCAGTCTGTCAGTCACCTCCAACTCTCCGAAGACGCCGGTCATTTCACTCTAGCTGGTTGTGAATTGGACTGTTTTTAAGTTGAACTCATTTACATAGAAAGAGACGGATTTTAAGGCTTTTTGAAAATCACAGTTTTCTCTTTGTCGTATTTGTGCAGGCCACAAAAGCTGCGTTATTCTTTGTGTTTCTTCGAGATGTATCAAAGAAAAAACCTTTCCTCCAGCAGACGTTGTTCGTTCCCTGCTTGAAACGAGAAGTATACGTTGATTTATTAGTCACGTAACTTCGATATTTAAGTAACAACACTTCTGTAGTCATATTAAACTACCATCTTTTCCTGAACCCAACTTAGTGGTGTTGTTGTCTCAACCTAACTAAGTAGTTTTAGTTGTCTAAACCTAACTAAGTAGTTTAGTTGTCTAAACCTAACTAAGCAGTTTTTTTGTCTCAGCATAACTAAGTAGTTTTAGTTGTCCAAACCTAACTAAGTAGTTTTAGTTGTCTAAAGCTAACTAAGTAGTTTTAGTTGTCTAAAGCTAACTAAGTAGTTTAGATTGTCTAAACCTAACTAAGCATTTTTTTTTGTCTCAGCCTAACTAAGTAGTTTTTTTGTCTCAACCTAACTAAGCAGTTTTTTTTTTGTCTCAGCCTAACTAAGTAGTTTTTTTGTCTCAACCTAACTAAGTAGTTTTTTTGTCTCAACCTAACTAAGCAGTTTTTTTTGTCTCAGCCTGACTAAGTAGTTTTTTTGTCTCAACCTAACTAAGTAGTTTTTTTGTCTCAACCTAACTAAGCAGTTTTTTTGTCTCAACCTAGCTCAGTAGTTTAGTTGTCTCAACCTAAGTAGTTTAGTTGTCTCAGCCTAACTAAGTAGTTTAGTTGTCTAAACCTAACTAAGGATGTCATACGAACCGTTGTTTGAGGATATGTTGAATAGAGTATGAAGCAGCTGTGAACAGCTGGCACTGGATGTATTCATACTTATATACGTTCATTAATAATGTAAGATTTAATGTGTTATATGTTATCCCTATATTTAACTGCACTGTTTCGTGTCTTTCTTTCATAAATATCTAATGAGATCTACATTCTTCATCACATGACAATAAAGGACCTGAAATGTCTGAGAGATGAACAGGAAGACACTCATGAGACCAGAGAGGCTGAAGGTATCAACACATTCACATCTTCTTATTGAACACATCAGGCAGCTAGTGTGTGTGTGTGTGTGTGTGTGTGTGTGTGTGTGTGTGAGTGACATTAGCTTCAGAGAACAGTCTTCATCTTCTACTGTGAACAGAGGCATCATGGACTTCCTCTGCTGCTTCTGGATTTATTACAGTATGAAACACACACACACAGACACACACACCCTCAGGTCAGTGAATTTATGCTTTGAAACCTCCTGTCTCTGTGTGTGTGTGTGTGTGTGTGTGTGTGTGTGTGTGTGTGTGTGTGTGTGTGTGTGTGTGTGTGTGTGTGTGTGTGTGAACATATCCTGTTATATAATGGTAATACGATCAAGGTATTTACAATATCAGTTACAACGTGTGTACCGGTATATGTCCTGCGTCTGCCTCCTGTGTGTGGGTGTGTATGTGTGTGTGTGTGTGTGTGTATATAAATGGACTCCATGTGTGCCCGGTGTGAGCTCTGCAGCTGGAGGGGACACCAACCAATAAACACACACACAGCTGTGAGGTCACAGGTCAGGCGTTAGTCGGATGGAAACTGTCCCGATCCATTTCCACTCCTGTAATAGACAGGTCCATTTATGTGTGTGTGTGTGTGTGTGTGTGTGTGTGTGCAGGTATTCAGTGCTCACTACTGAACATTATGATGTAAAACAGTTGCTGAATGTACTACTGTAAAGTACAGTACATTTTGAGGTACTTTTACTTTACTCGACTATTTCCAGCTAGAATACGTAATATTTCTACTTCACAACAGTTCAGACACATTTTCTGTTTTACTGCTCTACAGATGACAGTAACAGTGAGGATCCTTTATCTGGTCCTGAACCAGTCTCAGTGTAGTCCTGATCCTCTATGTGAACCAGTCTCAGTGTAGTCCTGATCCTCTATGTGAACCAGTCTCAGTGTAGTCCTGATCCTCTATGTGAACCAGTCTCAGTGTAGTCCTGATCCTCTATATGAACCAGTCTCAGTGTAGTCCTGATCCTCTATGTGAACCAGTCTCAGTGTAGTCCTGATCCTCTATAGTGAACCAGTCTCAGTGTAGTCCTGATCCTCTATATGAACCAGTCTCAGTGTAGTCCTGATCCTCTATGTGAACCAGTCTCAGTGTAGTCCTGATCCTCTATATGAACCAGTCTCAGTGTAGTCCTGATCCTCTATAGTGAACCAGTCTCAGTGTAGTCCTGATCCTCTATGTGAACCAGTCTCAGTGTAGTCCTGATCCTCTATGTGAACCAGTCTCAGTGTAGTCCTGATCCTCTATATGAACCAGTCTCAGTCTAGTCCTGATCCTCTATATGAACCAGTGCTCAGTCTAGTCCTGATCCTCTATATGAACCAGTCTCAGTGTAGTCCTGATCCTCTATGTGAACCAGTCTCAGTGTAGTCCTGATCCTCTATATGAACCAGTCTCAGTGTAGACCTGATCCTCTATATGAACCAGTCTCAGTGTAGACCTGATCCTCTAAATGAACCAGTCTCAGTGTAGACCTGATCCTCTAAATGAACCAGTCTCAGTGTAGTCCTGATCCTCTATATGAACCAGTCTCAGTGTAGTCCTGATCCTCTATATGAACCAGTCTCAGTGTAGTCCTGGTCCTCTATATGAACCAGTCTCAGTGTAGTCCTGATTCTCTATATGAACCAGTCTCAGTGTAGTCCTGGTCCTCTATATGAACCAGTCTCAGTGTAGTCCTGATCCTCTATATGAACCAGTCTCAGTGTAGTCCTGATCCTCTATATGAACCAGTCTCAGTGTAGTCCTGGTCCTCTATATGAACCAGTCTCAGTGTAGTCCTGATCCTCTATATGAACCAGTCTCAGTGTAGACCTGATCCTCTATATGAACCAGTCTCAGTGTAGTCCTGATCCTCTATATGAACCAGTCTCAGTGTAGTCCTGATCCTCTATATGAACCAGTCTCAGTGTAGTCCTGGTCCTCTATATGAACCAGTCTCAGTGTAGCCCTGATCCTCTATATGAACCAGTCTCAGTGTAGTCCTGGTCCTCTATATGAACCAGTCTCAGTGTAGTCCTGATCCTCTATATGAACCAGTCTCAGTGTAGTCCTGATCCTCTATGAACCAGTCTCAGTGTAGTCCTGATCCTCTATATGAACCAGCCTCAGTGTAGTCCTGATCCTCTATATGAACCAGTCTCAGTGTAGTCCTGATCCTCTATGAACCAGTCTCAGTGTAGTCCTGATCCTCTATGAACCAGTCTCAGTGTAGTCCTGATCCTCTATCAGACCTCCATCAGAGAGAAGATGGTCTGTTTCTATAGAGTTATTCTTGATGCTCGTCATCGGAGCCACCGGGTCGGATTCTGGTGAAACCAGATGAACTCATGCAGGTTCACCAGAACCTCCTTCAGCTCAGACTCCGTGGACGGACCCAGATCCTCCAGCAGAGACCGGTCCACCGTGGACAGACCCAGATCCTCCAGGAGAGACCGGTCCACCGTGGACAGACCCAGATCCTCCAGGAGAGACCGGTCCACCGTGGACAGACCCAGATCCTGCAGCAGAGACCGGTCCACCGTGGACAGACCCAGATCCTCCAGCAGAGACCGGTCCACCGTGGACAGACCCAGATCCTCCAGCAGAGACCGGTCCATCGTGGACAGATCCAGATCCTCCAGCAGAGACCGGTCCACCGTGGACAGACCCAGATCCTGCAGCAGAGACCGGTCCATCGTGGACAGATCCCAGATCCTCCAGCAGAGACCGGTCCACCGTGGACGGACCCAGATCCTCCAGCAGAGACCGGTCCATCGTGGACAGACCCAGATCCTCCAGGAGAGACCGGTCCACCGTGGACAGACCCAGATCCTGCAGCAGAGACCGGTCCACCGTGGACAGACCCAGATCCTCCAGCA
The DNA here is from genome assembly GCA_024529925.1 of Ophthalmolycus amberensis. Lineage (NCBI taxonomy): Eukaryota > Metazoa > Chordata > Actinopteri > Perciformes > Zoarcidae > Ophthalmolycus > Ophthalmolycus amberensis. The sequence continues at coordinate 703,839 of JAFEUB010000264.1, read as the reverse complement.
GAGACCGGTCCACCGTGGACAGACCCAGATCCTCCAGCAGAGACCGGTCCATCGTGGACAGACCCAGATCCTCCAGCAGAGACCGGTCCACCGTGGACAGACCCAGATCCTGCCAGCAGAGACCGGTCCATCGTGGACAGATCCAGATCCTGCAGCAGAGACCGGTCCATCGTGGACAGATCCCAGATCCTCCAGCAGAGACCGGTCCACCGTGGACAGGACCCAGATCCTCCAGCAGAGACCGGTCCATCCGTGGACAGGACCCAGATCCTCCAGCAGAGACCGGTCCATCGTGGACGGACCCAGATCCTCCAGCAGAGACCGGTCCATCGTGGACAGACCCAGATCCTCCAGCAGAGACCGGTCCACCGTGGACGGACCCAGATCCTCCAGCAGAGACCGGTCCATCGTGGACAGACCCAGATCCGGCTTCACCTGCAGCCTCGGACCTGACACCCAGGACGTATTGCTGGACCCGCTGGAGGGAAGGGAGGCACAATAATTGAGTGTGTCGTTTGTATCTTTCATTATTTTATTCACTAAGAGTCATACATTTAGAAGTATTGTGATTTGTACTCTAACAAACCGTTTTGTTCGTCTGTCTTTTGGTTCTCAGTACTTGTCAGGTGTGATGCCAATGAACAGATCTCAGATTGTCTGGTCGGTGTGATGGAACACAGGACTGTCTCTGATGGGACTCACAGCTGCTAAATATTCAATGTTACAGCCTCTATTGTTTCCTGTTCAAAGTGCCTTTTGTGTTGAGTCTCAGTGTGGAGCGTCTCACTCCGTCGTGTCCTTTGAGCTCTGAGTTCACACGGATGTCATCCGTCTGTCTGAGAGTCAAATAACTCAACTATTTGCCATATTTCCACAAAGCTTAGCTCACGGTTCCCTAAAGATTGAATATTTTTGGCAGCTGCTCGTTTAACTGTGAGTCATTAACGTGATCTGTGTTTGTCCAACGACGGCCTTCAACTTCATGATCCTCTGAGATGTTTCAGTCTTTGGTCAGAGCTGCTGGTGAAACACACTCTGAATGAATGACTCTCTGCGCTAAGCTAAGCTAAGCTAAGCCAAAAACACTCAGGCTGGTCCTTTAAGGTCACCAGACTTCACCGTCATGCTCCAAAAACATTGTGGGTCATAAAACTGTTCGGCTCCCATGAGCCTTTGCATCAGGAAGCAGCGTCTGGATCAGCTTCAGCTGTGTGTGTGTGTGTGTGTGTGTGTGAGATGTTTACGTCAATATTTGGACCAGTGTGTGTGTGTGTGTGTTGTCTGAAGTGCTGCCACAGGCGGACGGGTGTGTTCTGTTTACAATGCACCATGGGAAATTCGGGGCGTGATGCTCTCTACAGCCAGTGTGTGTGTGTCTCAGCAGCTGTATGTGGACAGAGGACACGTGTGAGTCAGAATCCCTCACTGTTGTTTCTCTCTTTGTTCTTCTGCTGTTTGTTCCTGTCAGCAGTAAAGATCTGTTGTTGTTGTTGTTGTTGTTGTTACTACACACATCTGGAACTTACATCGTTACCTTTCACACCAAGTTCACACTTTGCACACTCGCCAACAAAAAGCCTAGATCAGAGTAAACTCGCTGCTCGCTCCTGTGACATCTGAGGGCTCCCCCGATGTGTCGCATACAAAGAATAATGCAGCATAAATTGTAGATATATCCCAAATAATTGAAGTAGTTTTCTTGTCTGAACCTAACTAAGTAGTTTTATTGTCTAAACCTAACTAAGTAGTTTTATTGTCTAAACCTAACCAAGTAGTTTTGTTGTCTCAACCTAACTAAGTAGTTTTGTTGTCTAAACCTAACTAGTAGTTTTATTGTCAAAACCTAACTAAGTAGTTTTGTTGTCTAAACCTAACTGAGTAGTTTTATTGTCTAAACCGAACTAAGTAGTTTAGTTGTCTCAACTTAACTAAGTAGTTTAGTTGTCTCAACTTAACTAAGTAGTGTTGTTGTCTCAACTTAACTAAGTAGTGTTGTCTCAACTTAACTAAGTAGTTTTATTGTCTGAACCGAACTAAGTTTAGTTGTCTCAACTTAACTAAGTAGTTTAGTTGTCTCAACTTAACTAAGTAGTTTTATTGTCTAAACCTAACCAAGTAGTTTTGTTGTCTCAACCTAACTGAGTAGTGTAGTTGTCTCAACTTAACTAAGTAGCTTTGTTGTTTCAACCTAACTAGTTTAGTTGTCTCAACCTAACAAAGTAGTTTTGTTGTCTCAACCTAACTAAGTACTTTTGTTGTTTCAACCTAACTAAATAGTTTAGTTGTCTAATAACAAACAGGCCGTGAAGAAACATGCCTTAAATGTACATTTTTGCACAGCCACATTTATTGCTGTATTTCTGTGTCTGTGTTAATGAGGTAGGAGTCAGTCTATTTCATTTAACCTGCTGTTTATTTGTTTTCTGTATTCATTTCAGAAACAGGACCATCTGTTAATGTTGGTCTTAGATCAGTTAGGATTCGTGCATCCTCTCCGTCTGGTTGAAGAAGTGTTGCGTCTGCAGATGAAAACGATCTCTGAGAGACGATTGGTCCTCCAGCAGGCTGCTTCATGTATCAGCTGTCTGAACCACTGACTCTGTTTATGTAGCATTAATGCACCTTATGAAACACAGATGTGGAGGCTGAATCAACAGCGTGCTTCTCTGAAAGAAAGGAGGGAATCCCCAAAACGCCCAGGCGGAAACCAACTTCAGTTAGATCGATAGATAGATAGATAGATAGATAGATTTATACTTTATTCATCCCCAGGGGGAAATTTGTTTGTAGCAGCAGCAAACGAAGTTACAGAGTAAACATAAAAATATGAAAGATGCCATTGTTTGAATCGAAAAGAACGTCCTCTTTCCTCCATACCTCCACACACACACACACACACACACACACAGCTCCTCTGAGGTGAAGACGGTGCGCTCTGGATAATAAATCAACTAAGACCTCTAATTGGCCGGTTTTAGACCTGGGGGGCTACCTAATTGGTCAGTTATAAATTCTAACTGTCAACAAGTCCCGCCTCCAAGAGGAGAAGGCTGTTAACTGAGGACACACACACACAGTATATGAATCATTGCATCTGCAGAAACTTTATTTCACGCCCACGTAAACACAAAGATGTCCTCTCTCAGGTGTGTAGGTGCAGACGAGCAGAGCCGAGGTGACAACGAGGCGTCAAAACACAGAGACGTCCTCGTCCCCCGTGAGGTGTCCACAGCTGTCAGAGGACTGTGTTTCTGTTTCAGGAGAAGAGACGGGGACCGGTGTAGACCTGAAACCAGGAGGGACCACAAGAGTCTGGTTCAACCTGCCTGAGTGTGTGTGTGTGTGTGTGTGTGAGAGTCAGCTGAAGTGTGTGTTGAAGAGCCTTACATAAACACAAGGCTGGTAACGTTTGTTGAATATGGAAACCTTCCTATACGTCCTGCTCTCAGGTGTGTGTGTGTGTGCGCGTACAGTCGGCGTGCTGTTGTCACGGTGATGTGGTCGTGGTTGTGAAGGCGTTGGACGAGCTCTTGTGATTACTCAGCGGAGCATCAGACCTGTTCAGGCTCATTATATGTGAGGAAGTGTTCCAACAGGAGGGTTTGGTGTCAGAACCAGGAGCTGCTGGAGACACAATGCAACCTTAAAAGACAATGAAACCTTAAAAGACACAATGCAACCTTAAAAGACACAATGAAACCTTAAAAGACACAATGCAACCTTAAAAGACAATGAAACCTTAAAAGACACAGTGAAACCTTAAAAGACAATGCAACCTTAAAAGACACAATGAAACCTTAAAAGACAATGAAACCTTAAAAGACACAATGCAACCTTAA
>JAFEUB010000264.1:692500-695000 GCA_024529925.1 Ophthalmolycus amberensis | reverse complement strand
CAGCGCTGTTATCTTTAATTTCTTTATTCTGGATCCTCTGTATTCACTGGACTAGTCCCTTGGTGCACCATGATAGTATACTTCAGACTGTAAATCGTAGCTCACCTCAGTGGAACCCGGCCTCCTCTGTGGTTCGTCCTCACCGGCACCGCAGAGCTAGCTGTTAGCTGCGCCAGTCAAACAGCCCTCCCCTAATATCCTAGAAGCTAACTCACAGATTTCATGAAACGGCTCTGCTTACCGATATTATGGGCCCAGGATGCCTGCTTGACCAACGCTGCCTCCAGCGCACACAGCGAGCCGGCAAGAGCGTCCCTTCGTGGTCGCCAAATTTGTGAAGATTCAGCCTGCTTCACAGAGAGGAGGCCTGACCACGTGTGCGCTGCTGTTTGTGTACAGTCTTCACGCTGCGATAATAAATCTACCAAAACTGGTTTACAGTTAAAAGGATTTAATCCCACTGATGCAAGTACGATTACAGTTTAAACATTGGAGTACATACTCCTATGACATATTACAATATTTCAATCTTACCCACCCGGTGCAAAAACCTCTCCTCGCTCCTCAGGCCAAAACCAACCGTCGCCTGGGAACGTAAAGTAACAAGAGGAACAAAAAGTCTTTCTATCTCCCGCCCACATATCCGTTCGCAACTCCTCCCCTTTACTAACACATTCAATGACTGACAGTTATTGTTTAATCCCTTCTATGATAATCCTTCAGTATGAAAGTTAAACTTCTGCAACTTGGCAGAAGCTTCATGTCTTTTAGCTACTAATCCTAAAACTCTTTATGTTTATCTTAATTATGCATTCCCAATACACTTATGATTATGACTAATTATGAATTCTTAATTATGAATTATTAAACACTTTTATTATATCTACTAAATACACTAGTTCAATGTTCAAATTTCTTACAGCTAGACCATGATGCATCTGCTGAACCTCATCAGACAACCTGGACTCTGTCTGAGGTCAGAGAGGAAGTTTTAGGACACTGCTCCTTAAATGGAAGCATTTAGGGTTGTAAATTATTAATTAATAGACGTCTCACTGTTGGTCTCTATCGAGTCAGATTATTGTTTAATTGTTTTGTCCAGGTTTGGAGATATTTACCATGGAATATTTGGGCCATTGTAGCTTCAAAACATTTATAACATTAATACAGAGCTGGGGGATAATATTCTGAGAAAACTCATTAAAATGATAAATTTACAAGAAACAAAATGACAAATTTGCGAGAAGGGTTTGCTTTAGGGCGGAGCTACCTTTTGATTGACAGGTCTCTACCACTGCGTTATCCTGTCCGGTACTCGGCTCACAACTTTAACCCGTTCATGAAAGTTAATTGTTACATTTTGGTCTCCTAGAATAGTCTCATTCTGCATTTGGTTGCACTTAGCTCCTCCCTCTATTGTCACTTCTGGTTACAGAAAGATGATTGGTTATGTAGGAAATTTGGGTTTAGAACTGTGCTTTAAGAAATTATAATAGAAGTGTTTAATGATTCATAATTAGGAATTCATAATTGTAGGAGTGTTGTAGAATTTGTAGTTAGAATTGTATCTTAGTAGAATTTGTAGCACCTTTAGATTTATGCTTGTGAAGTTTTGCCAAAAGTTGCAAATCCTTATCTTTATATAGAATGTTTATCATAGAAGTGTTAAGCCATAAAAGACAGTCATTGAATGTATTAAACTGAAAGAATAGGATGTTGGGAGTAAGGGACAGATAGATTTCTAGACAGGCAATTACAGGTCATACCCGTGCGAGGGTCCTGCGAGAAGGAGGAGCCAGCTGGATTTAGCCAATAGGAACTACGGACATTATGGGATGTTTTTTGAACTATGTAAGGCGGGAGAGAAAGAACTTCCGGCCTCTTGCTCCTGTTCCACTGTGTGGGTGTGACGCTTTCGGGGCGAGCGGGTCATATTCTATGTAACTGTAAATAATGTACTTCACGATGCAACTGTTTTAGCTTCAGAAGTATTAAATGCTTTTGTTCATAATTGAAACCGGCTGACTCTTTGGAAAGGCTGGTCTCCCACCGTTTAAGAGGCTCTCAAACTCCACAGTTACGAACAAAAACCAAGATGGTGACGAACAAAAACCAAGATGTGACGAACAAAAACCAAGATGTGACGAACAAAAACCAAGATGGTGACGAACAAAAACCAAGATCTGACGAACAAAAACCAAGATGGTGAAGAACAAAAACCAAGATGTGACGAACAAAAACCAAGATGGTGAAGAACAAAAACCAAGATGTGACGAACAAAAACCAAGATGGTGACGAACAAAAACCAAGATGTGACGAACAAAAACCAAGATGGTGACGAACAAAAACCAAGATGGTGACGAACAAAAACCAAGATGTGACGAACAAAAACCAAGATGGTGACGAACAAAAACCAATATGTGACGAACAAAAACCAAGATGGTGACGAACAAAAACCAAGATGGTGAAGAACAAATACCAAGATGGTGACGAACAAAAA
>JAFEUB010000264.1:677500-687500 GCA_024529925.1 Ophthalmolycus amberensis | reverse complement strand
ACGTGGTCTGTTGTTTGTTTGTAGTGTCTCTGTCTCTCTGTCTCTGTCTCTCTGTGTCTCGCTCTGTCTCGCTCTGTCTCTCTGTCTCTCTCTGTCTCTCTCTCTCTCTCTCTCTCTCTGTCTCTCTCTCTCTCTGTCTCTCTGCCTCTCTGTCTCTCTGTCTCTCTGTCTCTGTCTCTCTGTCTCTCTGCCTCTCTGTCTCTCTCGCTCTGTCTCTCTGTCTCTCTGTCTCTGTCTCTCTGTCTCTGTCTCTCTGTCTCTCCGTCGTCCTTCAACCTGAGCAGGTAGTAAACAAACGTCTTGTCTTTGACGTCTCACCAATAGTTTTATAACTATAGGTATATATAAAACTACTATATATATATATAGTTATATATATATATAGTTATGTATATAGTGATATATATAACTATATATATAAAGCTATTATATATATATATAGTTTTATAACTTTTGGTGAGACAAAGGAACCAGTTTCTGAGGATCTGTTGACTCTGAAGCTCCGTAAAGCTTCAGCTCGTACTTCAGACACACAACATCATATTTAAATATTTATTACAGATGTTACATTTGCAGTACTTTAATATTATTAAAGTTTTAAACTCAAAGACAAATTCATAAACCTGAAGGTTAGAAGTTTTTTTTTGCAGAAATTAAATATTTAAAACAAAGTAACTTCTTCAGATTGTTTACAAACATTTTGAGTACTTTTATCTTTAGAATGATACAAAGTAACAAATGAACAAACATATAAACACAATATATAAACACAAACACATAAATACAAACATATAAACACAAACATATAAACACAAACACATAAATACAAACATATAAATACAAACATATAAACACAAACGTATAAATACAAACATATAAACACAAACATATAAATACAAACATAAATACAAACATATAAACACAAACATATAAACACAAACATATAAATACAAACATATAAACACAAACATATAAATACAAACATATAAACACAAACATATCAACACAAACATATAAACACAAACATATCAACACAAACATATAAATAAACACATAAAATACAAACATATAAACACAAACATATAAATACAAACATATAAACACAAACATATAAACACAAACATATAAATACAAACATAAAATACAAACATATAAACACAAACATATAAACACAAACATATAAACACAAACGTATAAATACAAACATATAAACACAAACATATAAATACAAACATAAATACAAACATATAAACACAAACATATAAATACAAATATATAAATACAAACATATAAATACAAACGTATAAACACAAACATATAAACACAAACGTATAAATACAAACATATAAACACAAACATATAAATACAAACATATAAATACAAACATATAAACACAAACATATAAACACAAACATATAAATACAAACATATAAACACAAACATATAAATACAAACATATAAACACAAACATATAAATACAAACATATAAACACAAACATATGAACACAAACATATAAACACAAACATATCAACACAAACATATAAATACAAATATATAAATACAAACATATAAATACAAACATATAAATACAAACATATAAACACAAACATATAAACACAAACATATAAATACAAACATATAAACACAAACATATAAACACAAACATATAAATACAAACATAAATACAAACATATAAACACAAACATAAATACAAACATATAAACACAAACATATAAATACAAATATATAAATACAAACATATAAATACAAACATATAAACACAAACGTATAAATACAAACATATAAACACAAACATAAATACAAACATATAAATACAAACATATAAACACAAACATATAAATACAAACATATAAATACAAACGTATAAACACAAACATATAAACACAAACGTATAAATACAAACATATAAACACAAACATATAAATACAAACATATAAATACAAACATATAAACACAAACATATAAACACAAACATATAAATACAAACATATAAACACAAACATATAAATACAAACATATAAACACAAACATATAAATACAAACATATAAACACAAACATATGAACACAAACATATAAACACAAACATATCAACACAAACATATAAATACAAATATATAAATACAAACATAAATACAAACATATAAATACAAACATAAACACAAACATACAAACACAAACATATAAATACAAACATATAAATACAAACATATAAATAAAAACATAAAATACAAACATATAAACACAAACATATAAATACAAACATATAAACACAAACATATAAACACAAACATATAAATACAAACATAAAATACAAACATATAAACACAAACATATAAATACAAACATAAATACAAACATATAAACACAAACATATAAATACAAATATATAAATACAAACATATAAATACAAACATATAAATACAAACATATAAATACAAACATATAAACACAAACATATAAATACAAACATATAAACACAAACATATAAATACAAACATATAAACACAAACATATAAATACAAACATAAAATACAAACATATAAACACAAACATATAAATACAAACATAAAATACAAACATATAAACACAAACATATAAATACAAATATATAAATACAAACATATAAATACAAATATATAAATACAAATATATAAATACAAACATATAAATACAAACATATAAATACAAACATATAAACACAAACATATAAACACAAACATATAAACACAAACGAAAGTTACGAATGTAACTACGGTTCTATGAATCCTGGATGACCGCCAGAGGCAGTGCTTCACACTGGATATCTTCCGTCTCGCGCATGCTCAGGTCGAATATTTATATCAACAAAGTCACGTGTGACCTTGGATGACCCCCATCGTCTATAAGTTCCGGTGTCATCCTGAGCTCAGTCCTATGGAATCTTCTCGCGAGTTCACGGGATTCCGAGTGACCAAGAACTCTGGCGGTCATCCAGGATTCATAGAACCGTAGTTACATTCGTAACTTTCGTTCTATTTCATCCTTACTGACCGCCAGAGGCAGTGCTTCACACTGGATGACTTATACCAAAAGAGTCACGAGGAAGCACAGTAACTACCTCGTATAGCTCCGGCAGAGAAAATTGGCCAAAGAACCCTCCCCAGTGGGTGAGGGGTGGCAACGTTAACTCTGTAGTGTTTGGTGAATGTGCTCGGTGATGCCCATGAGGCCGCAGCACATATATCCTCCACAGGCACACCACTCAGGCTTGCCCTTGGTGTGGAGACACTCTTGGTAGTGACCCTTCACCCCGGATGGCCGAGCGCAGCCGCTCGCCTTGTATGTATAGGCAATGGCCTCCACTATCCAGTGGGACAGGTGCTGTTTTTTTTAAAAGGAGCACAGCCCTTCTTAGGCTCACCATAACTGACTATGCAGGCGGTGGCTTCCACATAAGCTCTGAGGGCCCACACTGGGCACAGCAGCCTTGACCTCTCCTCTCCCAATGGGGGGGGGGGGGTCAACTTTGCCAGCTGGATAGGCCAGTTTATATGTGAACGTATCCACACCCTTGGGAGAAACACTGCATTAGGCCAGAAAGTGACACCCAAGCCATCTGAGTTCCACCTCAGACATGATTTTTCCACTGACAGGGCATGCAGCTCGCCCCCACATTGAGCTGAATTGACGGCAAGGAGAAAACCGTTTTGCCGATAGCCATCTCGGCTCCGCCTGTGCCAGGGGTTCAAAAGGAGACAAGCATAAGGTGTCCAGTACCAAGGGTAGGTCCCATGCAGGGGAGACCGGCCCTTATCTAGGAGAGATTGTAGAAACTCAGTACAGCAGGCACGGGGCGCTGTACTGGGACCTTGTTCTAAGCCGCACACCAGTCAGAACAGCTTCCACCTGTTCTTTGTACTGCAGGCAGGTAGACCGCGCACTGGCATTCAGAATAGTCAGTCAGACTGGTTCTATGCAGCCACTCAGCATCCGGTCGGGCCCTCCCGTGACCCATAGTTGAAGGCGGCAGGGATTGGAATGCCAAATCCGACCCTCTAGTTGCGACAGGAGATCCCTCCTGTCGGGGAAGAACTCTGACAAGCTTATAGCAAAATCAGAGGGAATGGTGGAAAGGCATAAAGAAGATCCTCTGGCCACGTGTGAGCCAGGGCATCTTGACCCAGAGGGCTGGTCCTCTCCGTCAGGGAGACCCAGTGGGGGCAGTGGGTCGACACGTCTGGATGCAGCCGCCACTCTCACGGTGGAGGCTTGTGACGGAACAGGAAAACCACAACCTGGTTCCGTTCTCCTGGTGGGTACATTGCCCACAGGCTGGTCAGGCGAGGGGCCTCCCAAGTCAGAAGGGCATGGTGATCCCCGTAGCAACTTCTGCAGATCTGGTGCCCCATTGATAGTTCATGGGAAATCACAGCAGAGGTGCTGTCCACCGGACAAGCACATGCTTTCCCTTCAAATATGGAAGGAAGTGCTTGAGCGCTAGCTCTAGAACCTGGACCTGCCCCTGCGGTCTTTCAGCAGACAACTGCCCCCAGGCTGTCCTGTTCTGTCACACTGCACCCCGCCTTGAGAGGCAGGTATCTGTTGTGACCATCTCCTGGTGGAATGGAACCGAGCCCCTGGGGCTCGGTTCCTGGGACACTGTTTGCCAGATATGCACTCCCTCCATGGGGATAGTGAATAGGCACTGTCTTGATAATATTATTGCCCTGTATCTGTGCCACTTGGCATCCAAGTGAAGGCTGTTCAGCCATCTGCAAACCCAAGGGAACGACAGTTGAGGCAGCTGTCAGTTCACCCAATAGTCGGAGAAAAAGATGTAGGGCAACCGTCTGCCCCCTCGGAAGGGGGAGAGGTTGTGGGGGTTGTTGTCCACATGCTGGGGCGACAGACAGGCCCTCATAGGGCCACACTAATGAAGGTTATGCTCTGAGCAGGGCTCAGGTAGCTCCTCTCCATGTTCACCTTGAGGCCCACCGGGCCACGTGAGAGAAGGCGAGCAGTGTCCTGTGGCGCCTGAAGCCGGGATGGCGCCTAGGTCAGCCAGACGTAGGTAGGGTTGTATAGGTAGCGGTCTGGCCTCTCAGCAGGACGCCGAGGCCTGTGGCGGCTACTAGGGTAAGCTGGAGGCTGAGAAAACGGCCTTGTGGGGCCAAAGTGGGACCCCTAGGTCTGGGGGTGCAGGCATGTCCCTGCAAAGACCAGAGAACTGCTGCCTGGTCTGGCTAGCTCTAACAGTTCGCTGAAGCGCCCGTATAGCAGCTGACTCAAACAGCTTAAACTTAAACATATAAATACAAACATATAAATACAAACATATAAATACAATTTATTCTGTTTGAATCGGAACAGAAGTGAAAGCAGCTGTAAACTTTATTACTGTCAGAATATTAAAACACAGAATAACAAACCAGCAGCCTTGACACACACACACAGGCCAGGGTCACACTGTGAGTTCTCAGTCCTGTTGAGTCTTGAGTCGCTGTGGAGGACAGAACGGGGCCGGAGGATATCACTGTCACTGATAGTAAGAGTGTGTGTGTGTGTGTGTGTGTGTGTGTGTGTGTGTGTGTGTGTGTGTGTGTGTGTGTGTGTGTGTGTGTGTGTGTGTGTTTGTTTGCCTCAGACCTTGACAGCTGTGACTCTTTGGCATCATTTTTCCGTCGGGTCCTTAAAGTTACATTTTCTGCGGTTTTTGTTTCATGAATTGAAGAAACCCATTTTCTCTCTCAGAGATTCTTTTCTTCTGACATTTCTGCTGCTCAGTGGTTCTTAGATTCACTCTGTGGAGCTCAAAGCATCCAACATGATGTAGGACAAACTCCACAGCACTGAGTCTTTAACAACCCGCCTCGCTGCCGTACATACATTATACACACATCCATATGCATATATATATATATATATGTATATATATATATATATATATATAAATGCATTACTTACTGATATCTGATGTTTGGCTGGGAGAACGAGGTCAGGTACAGATGGAAGACTTGGATGGAGAGATGATTTAAGCAGCACAGGGAGGCCGGGAGGAGAAGCAGTAAATATGCAGATATGACAGACGGAATCCCTCCGGACTGCAGGAGAGGAAACACGGAGGACTGGACAGGAACCAGCTGATCCAGTGTGTAACCTGCATGTTAGGAGACAAAGAGCACGAGACAACACCGACAATCATCTCCTGCTCCTTCAAGAAGGACGCTGAAGCATCAACGTCAGCACAAATATGAAAAAGTGAATGTAGATATGCGACATGATTACTATTATTAGAAATGATGAGGGCATTAAGATCTAAAGGGTTCATCCTCTGGAGATCATGATGATCAACAGTCGTTCTAATCGGCAGAAACTAAATAAAAGCATCAATGAACGTTTTCTACGGAGCCCCCGACATTCTTTTGAATTATTCATGATTTGAGCAACAACAAAATATTTTGTGTGAATTTAAAAAAATGACTATTGTCATTGCATAACACCGAGCAGGATAATAATTTCTGCAAAGTGTGAACAAGATACTAATTCATGATCTTTTGCACAGAACACCAGCCTGTAGGCTGAATACGTCGTGACGGAGGAGCTCCATCTAAGACTCGTCTGAGGGTGTTCCTCCTCCTCCTGAAGCTCCGCCTCCCGCTGCTCCCTCCCTCCCTGTGAATCAGACCGAACCACTCCGACCCTCTGATGACGAGCTCCGTCCTTCCCCTCCGACCTGTGAGCACACGGCTGTGGGTATATCCGTCTCTCCGCCTGTTTGCCTGTCATGACAGTGACTAATTGAACCTTTCAGCGGTGAGCTCGCCGAGAGGTAATTAGCCAATTAGGACCTTATTATCCCCCATGATGCCTCGCCAGAGGAAAGTTTCCCCGTCTGGCTCTGCAGAGAGCAGAGAGGATGTTTCCGTGGACGAATCTCTCTGAAAAATAGAATGCACACTATTCCCGATCAGGCCGCACGTTTTGATGTATTTTTCTCGCCGCTGTTGGCAACGCTGTGTGAGGAGAAGCGCGCCAAACTTTTGGATAAATCTGATTATTAAGCCCGATGGATAATATACAGTGTGCTGTGCCACACTGAACCATGTGTTTGAGGAGGCGATGTGGACGATGACAGTCAGTCAGGAGGCTGATGGGAAACAAATGGTCACACAGACTTCACACAGGTTCTGTCTCATGAAACAGCTGAAGAAGTGAAACAATGAGAATAATCTGTCCTGTAGTGTTTGCTTGGCTGTAAATCAGACGGGGAAACTGTATTAACTGTTAGAAGAGCAAGAACATCAGAGAGTTTAAAGTTCAAGTTAAGGTTTCAGGGCTGCCAGTGTGCCGGGACATGATTCTGAAGGCTTGCACTTGTCTTGGTCTTGGAACAAGTAGTGTAGAAGTACTTCTAGATAGTTTCTATTGTGTACCAAGTACTTCCAGATAGTTTATATTGTGTACCAAGTACTTCTAGATAGTTTCTATTGTGTACCAAGTACTTCTAGATAGTTTATATTGTGTACCAAGTACTTCCAGATAGTTTCTATTGTGTACCAAGTACTTCTAGATAGTTTCTATTGTGTACCAAGTACTTCTAGATAGTTTATATTGTGTACCAAGTACTTCCAGATAGTTTCTATTGTGTACCAATTACTTCCAGATAGTTTCTATTGTGTACCAAGTACTTCTAGATAGTTTCTATTGTGTACCAAGTACTTCTAGATAGTTTATATTGTGTACCAAGTACTTCCAGATAGTTTATATTGTGTACCAAGTACTCCTAGATAGTTTATATTGTGTACCAAGTACTTCTAGATAGTTTCTATTGTGTACCAAGTACTTCCAGATAGTTTCTATTGTGTACCAAGTACTTCCAGATAGTTTCTATTGTGTACCAAGTACTTCTAGATAGTTTATATTGTGTACCAAGTACTCCTAGATAGTTTCTATTGTGTACCAAGTACTTCTAGATAGTTTATATTGTGTACCAAGTACTTCCAGATAGTTTCTATTGTGTACCAAGTACTTCCAGATAGTTTCTATTGTGTACCAAGTACTCCTAGATAGTTTATATTGTGTACCAAGTACTTCTAGATAGTTTCTATTGTGTACCAAGTACTTCCAGATAGTTTCTATTGTGTACCAAGTACTTCTAGATAGTTTCTATTGTGTACCAAGTACTCCTAGATAGTTTATATTGTGTACCAAGTACTTCCAGATAGTTTCTATTGTGTACCAAGTACTTCTAGGTAGTTTATATTGTGTACCAAGTACTCCTAGATAGTTTCTATTGTGTACCAAGTACTTCTAGATAGTTTCTATTGTGTACCAAGTACTTCCAGATAGTTTCTATTGTGTACCAAGTACTTCCAGATAGTTTCTATTGTGTACCAAGTACTCCTAGATAGTTTCTATTGTGTACCAAGTACTTCTAGATAGTTTCTATTGTGTACCAAGTACTTCCAGATAGTTTCTATTGTGTACCAAGTACTTCTAGATAGTTTCTATTGTGTACCAAGTACTCCTAGATAGTTTATATTGTGTACCAAGTACTTCTAGATAGTTTCTATTGTGTACCAAGTACTTCCAGATAGTTTATATTGTGTACCAAGTACTTCCAGATAGTTTCTATTGTGTACCAAGTACTTCCAGATAGTTTCTATTGTGTACCAAGTACTTCCAGATAGTTTCTATTGTGTACCAAGTACTCCTAGATAGTTTCTATTGTGTACCAGGTACTAGCAGCAGTAGCTGACTGACTGACTGGTAAATTGTTAGTGGAGAAGGTCCCATCAGAGGATCTCACTGGCTTACTGATTAGTCGTCGGGCTCGTTCTCTGGTTCTCTGCTTGTGTTGCTGAATCCGTCCACGTGACTCAGTCTGTAAGCTATGAAGTAAAGCCTGCAGGAGATACGGACTCACAGCAGAAGCCTCATTAACGTCTCTGCAGAGCATTACACAATGTGTTTCCCATGAAAGACAAGAACTCGTGAGATGTTGGGAGACCTCGACCTCCTCAGGGCCAAACCCACAGACCGCAGATATAATGCTGCCGCCCTCTCTGGCTCTCTGAGCTTCTGAAGGAAAGTCGGCTTAACCCAGTTTACATTCAGTGTGAAGACGAAAGCTTCAGAGACCTGTTCTTACGATCTGCTGACTCACCACGGTCACAAGGTGCACCTCACCTTTTCAACCCGTCGCAGACTTCTTCTCAAAGCCTTGCGGCAGCCTGTTGGACGTCCTGGTTCTCCACTTTCACTTTTAGCAGAGGAGGAACGTACCCGAGTAGTTTAGAGAACTGGTGTGTGTTGTTTGTATGATCCACTCTCAGACAGGAACTAAAGTCCACTCTGTGCTTCTCGGGTAGTTTTTCTTCTCGTGAAACAACACTCGTGATTCTGTGCAACTCCATGAAGTCTCGATGCCACAGTGAGGTTGTCAGGTTCAGGGACCAAAGGCTAAAAACAAAACCTGGTCTCACTTTCGGCGTCGTCCTCTGAAGACGGAGACACTGGAAAGACGACAAATCGTCAAACACCGATGTTTGTTCAGTCGCTCTAAGATTCAAACTCTGACGCTCTACGTTCCCCTCTAGGTTCAGTTCTGTGAGTCCTTTCAAAGCTCAAAGTTTGAAGTCAACTTGTCGACTAAGGATTCACGTCACCACCGAGAACGACTCTCCTGACGAAAGACTTACGTCACCGTCCACACGAACAGCAGTCGTGTGTTGGTGTTACCCATCCAGCTGTTGTTGTTGACGATCCATTGCTCTCGTGATTTTAATCCCGTCCAAGTTGTCCGTGTCTGTAATTTGTCAAGAACAACTTCCGTGTTAAATTACCCAGAATGCTTTCTTCAGAAGATCGCTCCGTCCATCTGCTGCTGAATCCTGTGAGGCTCCTCAGGACGCGTCTCACCCAACAGGAAGCTCTTAAAGACTCCTAACACAAAGATCATTTATTTATTTAATAATGTATCCATGTTGCTCATGTGT
>JAFEUB010000264.1:662500-670000 GCA_024529925.1 Ophthalmolycus amberensis | reverse complement strand
GAACCTCCAGAATACAAACCGCCTCAAAGTTTAGCTGTGAGCGGACCAAATCACTTATTATGGATCTCTCCAATAATTCATAAATCCAGATAAACTGCGTGTTTTTAAGGGATTTGTTCACATGTTCACTTAAATCACTGAGCGATTAGCTTCAGTTTGATCAATTAAAGGTGGAAATGGTGATAATAGTTATATTAAGCTTCATTAATATGTAGATTACGGTCGTTTTAATCTCCGTCTTCATGTCATTCCTGAAGCCGTGGTGCTGACTGTAGAGAGAGAACTGAGGAAGTGTTTCTGTCCGTAGTGTGGAGCTAAGATGATTCTGTTGGCTAATGCTAATCACGCTCAGCTAGCTCATTAACAATATGTAAACATCCATCAGAAACAAAGAAATACATTTAAGGTTTGTTCTTTTTGTTCATGTTGTCGTGATTTCTGGAAGTTAGCGGTTGGCTAGCGGTTGGCTAGCGTTTGGCTAGCGGTTGGCTAGCGGTTGGTTAGCGGTTGGCTAGCAGTTGGTTAGCGGTTGGCTAGCGTTTGGCTAGCTGTCACTGAACATTTATGTGTAAACTTGTTGAGTCGATCCAAGAAAGTCCATTGAGACTAATAAGTCTAATTATGAGCCAAATCAATACATTCTATTCTCCACCAAATATTCTTCATCATTTGAGCGCTTTGATGCTGATCAGATTTATATTTCCAGGAGTTTGTGGAAGTCTTTGAGAAAATGTTGATGTTGGACATAAACAGTTTATTTCTACGTTAACAGACGTAAGATAAATGTATTAAATCATTGTGGAGATGGTGTTTTTAATCAGCATTTCATCTCAACACTTAAAGTGTGTTTGATTGACAGGTGGCTCAGCCAATCACACTCAACCTCCTACTTTTGACCCAATAAGGATTTCTCTGTGCAGTGAGTCCGTCTGACGGTTTTGTGACTCATGGTGGGAATCAAACCTGTGACCTGGAAGCTCCGCCCTCTTCCGTCTACTCGCTATAGTGCAAAAAAATAAAAAAGACGTTTGTAACGTTTCTTTAAAAGACAAAATAATAATAATAAATCAATAATAACAACACAGATCCAGCCAAATAAAGAACATTATCAACGACAATAACAATAATATTATTAATATACTTACTGACAATAATAATTATAACATCAACACGTTAAACATGGAAACATAAAGAAGTGTTTGGTTCCAGCAGCCGGGCCAACTTGTTTCTTTCAAGTATCTCTCGACACACACACACACACACACACACACACACACACACTCAAACACACGCACACACGCACACGCACACTTCCTCTTTCTTCCTCGTACATTTTTTAAAAAGTAAACAGTTGGGAAAGAAAATAAAAGGAGACAAAGTCAAATACAATAAGACGTAATACGTGAAACAAGTTGCATAGTTTTGAGATTCTTTTTTTGTTAGTAGTTTTTCAGGCACCTCGTCTCTCCGAGGTCCGACGGGTCGAGTGGTGCTTGAACGTCTCAGCCACATAAATAAGCCTCGCTCCCTCCGCTTGTAACAAAAATATATTAGATATTCTTTTTTTCTATCTGTTTTTTTCTTGTTTTTTTTCTTGTTTTTTTGAAAGTGCCTTCGAGACTCTTTCTGAGTTCTGCTGGATGGAGGACGGAGGAGAGTTTTGATGGAGGGAGGAGGGAGGAGGTGAAGAAGGAGGCGCTGCAGGTAAAAGTGACGATGATCATGGAGTCACCTCTTCCTCTCCCTCTCTCCATCTCTCTCTCTCTCTCTCTCGCTGAAGTCCTCCTTCCTCTCCAGTCCAGTTCGCTCCGGACCGATCCGGATCGGATCCTCCGTGTCTACGAGCAGCCGCACTCCTCCACCACCATGTTCTGGATGTCCTTCTTGATGATCTTCTGCTCCTCGTTGTAGTACAGCATGGACATGGCTCGTAGCCGGGTGGGCACGCAGCACGACCTCAGGTTCTGGAAGGGGCTGTAGCCCCTCATGCGGTAGTGGCTGATGACGGTGGAGTGGAAGGACAACGTGGAGCCGGTGATGCTCGCCACGTGGGAGGGGCACTCCCCCTCGCAGTAGTTAGCGTGGTAACCGGGCGGCGCGATGATCCAGTCGTTCCAGCCGATGTCTTTGAAGTTGACGTAGAACTGGCGCTTGCAGCAGACGCGGACCTTCCCGTCGCACTCCAGGCCGCGCTTCCTGCGCCGCGGCGAGTCGCCGGCTTCCTCCTGCCGGACGACGGCCATGAGGAACGGCCGGTGGGACTGATCCCGCTGGTTGGCGCGCTGCGACGTCTCGGAGCCGCCGGAGACCAGCACCGGCGTGGCGCCGGCATCGGCCGCAGAGCGGGCAGGAGACCCTGAGGCTGAGCGGCGTGCTCGCAGCGCTCTGCAGCAGCGCTTGAACCGCCGCCGACACCGGGAAGGTGTGCCAGCCGCTGCGACGCGTGTCCACGGACTTCTCTGCCAGGAGGACGTCGTCCTGCGCCGGAGACGGGCGTCCGTTGGGGAGCCGGCGCTGCTGGAAGAGGCGGATGGTGACTTTGGCTCGGCTGCGATTGGTCTTCGCCAAGCGGAGGAAGAGCCAGACGTTGGCCTGCTCCACCAGAGAGAGGGCGCCTCCGTCTTTGGAGAGGACGAAGTTCACCAGGCCCTGAGACTCACCTGGGACGGACACAGAGAGGGAGACAGGGTTAGGGCAAAGGTCAACGGTAACCAGGAAAACACTGATCACGTGTACGGAGAGACCCTGAACGCCTCGCTGATACCCTTCAGCTGATGAGTGTGTGTGCGAGACGAGTGTGGCCACATCTGAGCTATAGAGTCATCTACACACACAACACACACTTGTCATTATGTTCCCATCGCTAACATGACCTCACACACACACACACACACACACACTCTTCCTGCTGACTCAGCAGTGGTCGGAGGTTTTTCGGAGTCAGGCAGCGTTTACAGCCGGTAATGGTTCCCACCAGGACAGTTTACAGCAGAATAAATGAAGTGTAATCGTTCTGCTCTCTGAATTATGGGAAATTTAACTGCAGAAGAAGAGTTTTATTCTGGAGGGTAAATGTGAGCAGCTGTTTATTTAGCTGGTTTCAGCCTGAAGGTGAATGTGATTTAAGGATAAAAGGAGAGTCATGTGATCAGAGTGGTGAGTCACACAGGAAGTAAACAAAGAGACAGACAACATCTGACACCTGATTGGTGGAATGCTCCCCTCGCTGGACATTCATTGGCTCTGACACTCTCTGACCTCATGTTTGAACAGTCAGCTGTTCATAATGTTTGCCGTTCTCCTTTTGAATCATTTCACCAAACAAACACCGCGAGACATTCAGGAACTCATGAACTTCTTCAGGAAGTCTGATCGCTGGTCACTTCACTCGTATTTCTCTTTTATTTTGAAAGGACAGAAAGTTTGAAGCTCGAGCAAACACTGCAGGGACACACACACACACACACACACACCCAGACCTGTAGTTTACACTTCCTAGAAACCTCCGGGCCAGGCAGCAAGCTAATCACTGGTTTGAAGACCCAATTACCGTCCACCAGCGTTACATAAGATCTTTGCATCTCTCTCTCTCTCTCTCTCTCTCTCTCTCTCTCTCTCTCTCTCTCTCTCTCTCTCTCTCTCTCTCTCTCTCTCTCTCTCTCTCTCTCTCTCTCTCTCTCTCTCTCTCTCTCTCTCTCTCTCTCTCTCTCTCTCTCTCTCTCTCTCTCTCTCTCTCTCTCTCTCTCTCTCTCTCTCTCTCTCTCTCTCACTCGTGGGCGTCCATACAGAAACTCAAAGTCACGATTCAGGACTTTATGAATGTCAGCAGCAGCGTTGCTCTGTTAAACGGTGTGAATGGGCGGCTCGTCTGTGTGTGTGGAGGCGGCCGGCACTTTAGCAAGTCCATTAACGCCGTTTAGCCGACAATTCGGAGGCGATTATCTCACTTACATCATCACCACTTCAGATTTACAAAAATAAAAGCCCTGTTCATTCATTGTTTCTCAGAATAGTGTTTGTGATGTTGATTCAAGCTGCTGGAAGAAGAAGTCTTTGGTCAGATGATGTTCAACCGGAGATAAGTAGTGTTGTCTCAACCTAACGAAGTAGTTATGTTGTTTAATCGAACTAAGTAGTTATGTTGTCTCAACCTAACGAAGTAGTTTAGTTGTCTAAACCTAACTAAGTAGTTTTATTGTCTCAACCTAACTATGTAGTTTAGTTGTCTAAACCTAACTAAGTAGTTTAGTTGTCTCAACTTAACTAAGTGGTTTTGTTGTCTCAACCTAAGTAGTTTAGTTGTCTCAACCTAACTAAGTAGTTTAGTTGTCTCAACCTAACTAAGTAGTTATGTTGTCTCAACCTAACTATGTAGTTTAGTTGTCTAAACCTAACTAAGTAGTTATGTTGTCTCAACCTAACTATGTAGTTTAGTTGTCTAAACCTAACTAAGTAGTTTAGTTGTCTCAACTTAACTAAGTGGTTTAGTTGTCTCAACCTAACTAAGTAGTTTAGTTGTCTCAACCTAACTAAGTAGTTTTGTTGTCTCAACCTAACTAATTAGTTTTGTTGTCTCAACCTAACTAAGTAGTTTAGTTGTCTCAACCTAGCTAAGGAGTTATGTTGTCTAAACCTAAATAAGTAGTTATGTTGTCTAAACCGAACGAAGTAGTCTTGTTGTCTCAACCTAACGAAGTAGTTTAGTTATCTAAACCTAACAAAGTAGTTTATTTTTATTTTTTATGTTTCAAACTGTTTTAGAAAATACGTTTCCCTCAAAACTTAATTTTTGCAGTTTAGTTGTATGGGGATATAATTTTATAATATCAGCAAATGATTGACTTTTATTCACTGAGTCAACCCTTCCTCGTTCCCAGTGAATGCTGGGACGGACCTTAGCCCCTTAAAAACCACCTCAACAGGATAAAAAGATTTTCTTTAACTCGTCTTAACTGCGGTTGGTTATTGCAGCTGCTGTAAGGAAGTGAACAGAAGAACATTTTAAAACATTGAGCTCTGAGCGTCGTCAGTAGTCACTTCATTAACATCAGTGTGAATTACAGTCACACATCTGAAGAGCTGCAGCAGCACACTGTTGCTCTTACAGTCAACATGCAGAGTCATTAACAGAGCTGAAGATAACCACGACATTGAATGCATCAGAAATTCTTTCACTCGTTTTTATCTCTCTGAGAACTCGCAACACGTTTGTGGATAAATAGTAAATATGTTTCTGCTGCCGAGCTGGACGGTAACATTTGAGATAAAGTGAATATCGTGTTAGTGTTCAACAGCTACAGCTCACATGAGGCGTGACAGGAACTCCAGCTGCAGAGTTAAAGAGGAATTCTTTGGTTTCAAGATTATCAGAAAATGTCTGTCACAGTTTGCTGAGGCCCAAATGTCACAGAAGACCTCTGAGAAGAAGCAGTGAAGTTTGAAGTAAAACAATTATCAAAATGATTGCTAATTAGTTTCAGCTCTAACTGCAATACAAGCAACGAGTTCACATCCTGTTAGTCATACAACACACCTGACATCATACATTCATCATGTTTGTATTCTTTTAGCAGGAAAACGTAAAACCATGTTAACAGATTTCTCTAAAACAAAGAACAGTGAGTGGAGTTTGGTGTGAAGATGAAATCCACCTGCCACATACGTCACATGATCATCCATCAATGTACTCTGGAGCAGATCTATCGACTTCTTCTGCTATATAATGAAGATACTTTAAGTAAAGTAGAGACATTAACAAGTGTTTCTCTTTCAGGAGTGAAACGATGAAATCAATCTAAGCCCTGATGATGAAGTGAAGTTTGTCCGACTCACATTTAATGTGTTTGAATATGTAAGAAGTGGACAGGGGTGAGAAACAACCAGTTCCAGCAGCTCGTTTATTCTCAGAGACGAGGAGTTCCTGTTTCCTGGAGTCTGTCCGACCTCTGCAAGTCTTCTGCTCACAGCTCATCTCTCTCCGTAATCCTCTTTACAAACTCACGTCTCAACAACTCATAAAGGCTTTGGACTGAAACACACCGATGTCCTGCTGCTTTACATCTGGTCTGATTCAAAAGCGTAGAAACAAAGATGGAGGTCCATAGAGCCTCAAATCCTCTTCTGGGTCCCGGTGCAGGATTTACTGCTGACTGGAGTCTGCAGTATTTAAAGACAGAATAAGTCTTCTTTTTAGCCTTTAGAACTTTTAAAATGCTGAATTTCATCATCTACTCATGTTAGGTCATCAGAACCCGAGTTATTGCATAAAAATAACAAGTTTATCACATCAAAAAAACTAAATTATACCAACAAAACACAAGTTTATACCATAAGAACTATTTTATGCCATCAAATGTCAAGTTTTTACTATTACAAACCCTCTTTTTAATCATCACACAATTGTGTATCATTAAACCCAGTTTAAGCTTTGAATATCCCACTGAGACAAAAAGTCTAATTCACTGTTGGTCATCAGATGTTTGGTTAGACGTCCAAAACCCAAAACCCAAGTCATAATCAAATGTTTATCAAAACCAAGTCTAGAACATCACAACCAAGTCTAGAACATCACAACCAAGTCTAGAACATCAAAACCAAGTCTAGAACATCACAACCAAGTATACAACATCACAACCAAGTCTAGAACATCAAAACCAAGTCTAGAACATCACCACCAAGTCTAGAACATCAAAACCAAGTCTAGAACATCACAACCAAGTATACAACATCACAACCAAGTCTAGAACATCAAAACCAAGTCTAGAACATCACCACCAAATCTATACCATCAAAACCAAGTTTAGAACATCACCACCAAGTCTAGAACATCACAACCAAGTCTAGAACATCAAAACCAAGTCTAGAACATCACAACCAAGTCTCTACCATCAAAACCAAGTCTAGAACATCACAACCAAGTATAGAACATCAAAACCAAGTATAGAACATCACAACCAAGTATAGAACATCACAACCAAGTCTAGAACATCAAAACCAAGTCTACAACATCACAACCAAGTCTAGAACATCACAACCAAGTCTAGAACATCAAAACCAAGTCTAGAACATCACAACCAAGTCTAGAACATCACAACCAAGTCTATACCATCAAAACCAAGTCTAGAACATCACAACCAAGTCTAGAACATCACAACCAAGTCTAGAACATCAAAACCAAGTCTACAACATCACAACCAAGTCTAGAACATCACAACCAAGTATATACCATCAAAACCAAGTCTAGAACATCACAACCAAGTCTATACCATCACAACCAAGTCTATACCATCAAAACCAAGTCCAGAACATCACAACCAAGTCTAGAACATCAAAACCAAGTCTACAACATCACAACCAAGTCTAGAACATCACAACCAAGTCTATACCATCAAAACCAAGTCTAGAACATCACAACCACGTCTAGAACATCACAACCAAGTCTAGAACATCACCACCAAGTCTATACCATCAAAACCAAGTCTAGAACATCACAACCAAGTC
>JAFEUB010000264.1:642500-657500 GCA_024529925.1 Ophthalmolycus amberensis | reverse complement strand
GATGAAGATGATTGTGATCAGAAGATGAAGATGATAGTGATCAGAAGATGAAGATGATAGTGATCAGAAGATGAAGATGATTGTGATCAGAAGATGAAGATGATTGTGATCAGAAGATGAAGATGATAGTGATCAGCAGATGAAGATGATTGTGATCAGAAGATGAAGATGATTGTGATCAGAAGATGAAGATGATAGTGATTAGAAGATGAAGATGATTGTGATCAGAAGATGAAGATGATTGTGATCAGAAGATGAAGATGATTGTGATCAGAAGATGAAGATGATAGTGATCAGAAGATGAAGATGATAGTGATCAGAAGATGAAGATGATAGTGATCAGAAGATGAAGATGATTGTGATCAGAAGATGAAGATGATAGTGATCAGAAGATGAAGATGATAGTGATCAGAAGATGAAGATGATAGTGATTAGAAGATGAAGATGATTGTGATCAGAAGATAAAGATGATTGTGATCAGAAGATGATTGTGATCAGAAGATGATTGTGATCAGAAGATGATAGTGATCAGAAGATGAAGATGATAGTGATTAGAAGATGAAGATGATAGTGATCAGAAGATGAGGATGATAGTGATCAGAAGATGATTGTGATCAGAAGATGATAGTGATCAGAAGATGAAGATGATAGTGATTAGAAGATGAAGATGATAGTGATCAGAAGATGAGGATGATAGTGATCAAAAGATGAAGATGATAGTGATCAGAAGATGAAGATGATAGTGATCAGAAGATGAAGATGATAGTGATTAGAAGATGAAGATGATTGTGATCAGAAGATGAAGATGATTGTGATCAGAAGATTGAAGATGATAGTGATCAGAAGATGAAGATGACAGTGATTAGAAGATGAAGATGACAGTGATCAGAAGATGAAGATGACAGTGATCAGAAGATGAAGATGATAGTGATTAGAAGATGAAGATGATAGTGATCAGAAGATGAAGATGATAGTGATCAGAAGATGAAGATGAGATAGTGATCAGAAGATGAAGATGATAGTGATTTGAAGATGAAGATGATAGTGATTAGAAGATGAAGATGATAGTGATCAGAAGATGAAGATGAGATAGTGATCAGAAGATGAAGATGATAGTGATTAGAAGATGAAGATGATAGTGATCAGAAGATGAAGATGATAGTGATCACAAGATGAAGATGAGATAGTGATCAGAAGATGAAGATGAGATAGTGATCAGAAGATGAAGATGATTGTGATCAGAAGATGAAGATGATAGTGATCAGAAGATGAAGATGATAGTGATCAGAAGATGAATATGATAGTGATCACAAGATGAAGATGATAGTGATCAAAAGATGAAGATGATAGTGATCAGAAGATGAAGATGATAGTGATTAGAAGATGAAGATAATTGTGATCAGAAGATGAAGATGATTGTGATCAGACGATGAAGATGATTGTGATCAGAAGATGATAGTGATCAGAAGATGAAGATGATAGTGATTAGAAGATGAAGATGATTGTGATCAGAAGATGAAGATGATAGTGATCAGAAGATGAAGATGATTGTGATAAGAAGATGATAGTGATCAGAAGATGAAGATGATTGTGATCAGAAGATGAAGATGATTGTGATCAGAAGATGAAGATGATTGTGATCAGAAGATGATAGTGATCAGAAGATGAAGATGATTGTGATCAGAAGATGAAGATGATTGTGATCAGAAGATGATTGTGATCAGAAGATGATAGTGATCAGAAGATGAAGATGATAGTGATTAGAAGATGAAGATGATAGTGATTAGAAGATGAAGATGATTGTGATCAGAAGACGAAGACGATAGTGATCAGAAGATGAGGATGATAGTGATCAAATGATGAAGATGATAGTGATCAGAAGATGAAGATGATTGTGATCAGAAGATGAAGATGATTGTGATCAGAAGATGAAGATGATAGTGATCAGAAGATGAAGATGATAGTGATTAGAAGATGAAGATGATAGTGATCAGAAGATGAAGATGAGATAGTGATCAGAAGATGAAGATGATAGTGATCACAAGATGAAGATGATAGTGATCACAAGATGAAGATAATAGTGATCACAAGATGAAGATGAGATAGTGATGAGAAGATGAAGATGAGATAGTGATCAGAAGATGAAGATGATAGTGATCAGAAGATGAAGATGATAGTGATCACAAGATGAAGATGATAGTGATCACAAGATGAAGATGATAGTGATCACAAGATGAAGATGATTGTGATTAGAAGATGAAGATTCATGGTTTTCACATAACAGACGTTTCTCTCAGACACACAGGAACCCTTCAGTGAATCCATTTAAATGAGAGATGAACTCTGGTTTTATTATTCAGGATCTCTGTCAGGAAAGAGATGCAGCACTCTGCTTTAAAATACACTTACATACACCTACATACACACACACACACACACACCTACACATACACACACACAGATACGTGAATCTCATCTGACTTTAAGTAGATAATGAGGTATTCTTTGAAACCAGCAGGAGGGGATTACAGAGGTTTGTGTGTGTGTGTGTGTGTGTGTGTCTGACGGGTTCGGCTCAGTGAGTACGCAGGTGGAATTAAGCAGCTGGACACACACACACACACACACACACACACACACACACACACAGAGGTAACAGTTGCAGATTCCTTGACACCATGAACACATAAAAACAAACTGGATTCACACATTTAGTGTCCAACGTTTGTTCACACACACACACACACACTCACACACACACACACACACACACTCACCAGCCTCAGCGAAGGTGATGATCTCTGTCGTCTCCTGCACGTCTCCACCGTCTCCCATCCGAGCTGCCGCCACGGCCGCCGCTGCTCCTGCTCCTGCTCCTCCTCCTCCTCCTCCTCCTCCTCGGCCTCCCCGCCCTCGTGGCTCCTCCTCCCCCCCCTCGATCTGCACGCTGCCGTCCTCCGCCACTCGCCCCACGTGGAGCTTGCGTAGGGCGTTGAGGAGCGCGGCGCGCGGCACAGGCCGTGTGATGTTGGGCCGGTCCTGGAGGTGCAGCATGTTGAGGATGTGCCTCTTCACCGCCTCCACCACATCCTGCTGAGCCGCCTCCTCCTCCACCTCCTCCTGGTCGTGTCCTGCCACGTCGTCTGCGGTTCCCCCCTCGTTCCTCCTCATCCTGGCCAGGGCGCAGGAGGGGCAGTGGGAGCCGGAGGCGGCATCCGGACGGACGCTCAGAGAGAGCGGCTGGAGTTTGGACGGCGGGTCCGAAGTGGAGCTGCAGCTCTGGACCAGGACCAGGAGGGTCCAGCTGAGCACAGCTAACACAGACATGATTACAGGAGGTTCTTGATTGGCTGCTGGGCTGGATTTGGGGATGCTGCCGGATGCTGATGCACAGAGC
The DNA here is from genome assembly GCA_024529925.1 of Ophthalmolycus amberensis. Classification (NCBI taxonomy): domain Eukaryota; kingdom Metazoa; phylum Chordata; class Actinopteri; order Perciformes; family Zoarcidae; genus Ophthalmolycus; species Ophthalmolycus amberensis. The sequence continues at coordinate 654,103 of JAFEUB010000264.1, read as the reverse complement.
AGATGAAGGAGGCTTGAGTGTCTTCTAAAAAAGTGTTTGAACAAAGATAATTCAGTCCTGGACGGTGAAATGAATTCAACTTCCCTCCTTCGTCTTCCTCCTCTCTTTGTCTTCTCTTCAGAAGTTTCGAAGCTGCAAAAGTCCACCTGTGAAAACGGAGGGAAAGAAAAAGGAGAGAGACACACACACAACGCCGAGAGAGAGAGAAAATGAGTAATCCTTGTCTTTTTAGTCAGGGACAGATGGCTGGAAAAAATGTGGAGGCGTCACAAGAGAAAGAAAGGAATAAAGAAAAAAGAAAGAAAAGAAGAAGAAGAAGAAGAAAGTCTCCGATGTGATGAATGGATGAACGCAGAGAGAGAACTCTGGAGGATCCTTGTTCCCGGGGTGAAGTCTCTGCTCAGTGTGTTGGACTAAGTTATCCCAAACGAAGGGAGTTCCTCTCTCTCTCTCTTTCTCTCCCTCACTGAGTGGTGAATGCCTTCCCTCGCTCACCAGTTGAATGGTTTTAGCGGAGTGGGCTGGACTCTCTCTCTCTCTCTCTGCTCGCTCTCTTCTTTCCTTCCCTCCCTCTTGCTTCTCTCGCCCTGGCAGCCTCCTACCATAATTACCTCCCTCCATCCCTCTCTCTCTCTCTCTCCTCTACTCTAGTCTCCTCCCATCTTGCTCTGTGACTCATAGCACTTCCAACTTCTACCTTCTCCCTCCCTCCTTCTCTTTCTTTATTTCTTTCTCCCCTCCCTCCTTTCTGTTAATGGAGCAGAGCCGGGATTCCTTTACCCCTCCCTCCCTCCCTCCCTCCCTCCCACGGTCGGCTGTGAATGAGTTACGTGTTGAGGGGAGAGCTCTCCTGTCTATCAGTCGGTCCGTCTGACGGTCTGGATCTGTTTAGTCTGGTGTCTGCTGAGCTCGAGTCAACGTGACGTCATGGTTCATGACTTGTCTCGTCGAGGCCAAACGCCGGCCGACTCGTTTTTTTCTTCTTCTTTCTGCTTTTTTATGACAGCTCTTTTATTTCTGTGGTAAAATATTCTGCACTCAAGGTTTCCCAACGTGTTCCATGTCCTCGAACCTTCCTCACGAGAGAACCGGAGGGAAACCTTCCAGGTTCTGATCCGGATGTAAGAAGACCTCGTTCAGAATCCCATTGAGATCTGAAGCAAGTAAAACGAAAAACAATCCAGCCTCTGAACCGGGAGACACCCTCTGAAGCTGCATTCTCTCTAGTGTCCACCAGAGGGCGACTCCTCTGGTTGTATAGAAGTCTATAGAAAATGACTCTACTTCTCTCTTGATTTATTACCTCAGTAAACATTGTAAACATGAGTTTATGTCTCAATCTCTAGTTTCAAGTCTTCTTCAATACAGCATGATGTTCATTTAGTACATTATAGTCCATTTAGAGTCAAACAGACCATAAAGCAGGGGATGCTTTAGGGCGGGGCTACACAGTGATTGACAGGTCTTTGGTAGTTGTCCGTGTTTCGTCTCACAACGTTAACCCTTTCAGTGTGTTTTCACCTCATCGAAGTTCAATGTAACATTTTGGTCTTAAAAATGTTTTATTCAGTGTTCAGTTGCACAAAAAACAAGTTGGTGAAGAACAAAAACCAAGATGGTGAAGAACAAAAACCAAGATGGTGAAGAACAAAAACCAAGATGGTGAAGAACAAAAACCAAGATGGTGAAGAACAAAAACCAAGATGGTGAAAAACAAAAACCAAGATGGTGAAAAACAAAAACCAAGTTGGTGAAGAACAAAAACCAAGATGGTGAAGAACAAAAACCAAGTTGGTGAAGAACAAAAACCAAGATGGTGAAGAACAAAAACCAAGTTGGTGAAGAACAAAAACCAAGTTAGTGAAGAACAAAAACCAGACGGTGAAGAACAAAAACCAAGATGGTGAAGAACAAAAACCAAGATGGCGACGAACAAAAACCAAGATGGTGAAGAACAAAAACCAAGATGGTGAAGAACAAATACCAAGATGGTGAAGAACAAAAATCAAGTTGGTCAAGAACAAAAACCAAGATGGTGAAGAACAAAAATCAAGATGGTGAAGAACAAAAACCAAGTTAGTGAAGAACAAAAACCAAGATGGTGAAGAACAAAAACCAAGTTGGTGAAGAACAAAAACCAAGTTAGTGAAGAACAAAAACCAAGATGGTGAAGAACAAAAACCAAGTTAGTGAAGAACAAAAACCAAGATGGTGACGGATAAAACTGATTTTTAGTGGCCTTTAACAAACACCATTTCCCATAAGCCTCAACACGGCATTCTGGTTTTGTCTAAACACATCTGGATAAAAACCTCCCAGGCTCGTTTCAGGAGGTCGTCTTTGTTATGGTCAAGTCATCCTGTCATCATCCTGAAAAAACCCCACTCCTGCAAGCTTCTCCAGAAATGCATGACCCTCTCAGTTCTTTTCCCATCAGCCCACTCGTTCCTCCAGTTTGTCATCGTGGTTGGTTTCATTGAGAAATGACTCTCAGGAACTTCAGCTGTGTTGCTTCACTTGATTTAACTCTTCAGTGTTTCCATAGAAGTAACAAAGAGGGGATTAAGGTAATCTTGTGGATTATAAAAGCTTTAAGGGGGTTCTAGTAAAGTTACCATTTGTAAAGGAGCTGAAATCTAAACGATTCAAAGCTTCAGTGGAGTTACAAGCTAGGTTTGTTTCTCTATGAGGTTCTAATGAGTTCTCAAAGGAATCTGAAGGGTTCTTACAGGCCGGAATTTTATAAATTCAGAAAGAAGAAGGTTTTAAAGGTGTTCTAGAGGAGGTTGAATGGACAGGACAAGGTTTTTAATGGGATTCAATGGGTCCTGAAAATGAAAAAAAGGTAGTTTAAGGTTCTCAGGGCTTCTAAAAGATCTAAAAGGTTCTAACTGGGTTCTTATGGTTGCTCTCATAGGATTCTAAAGGGCAGATCTAAAGAGATGCCGAAAGGATTCAGAGGGGACTTTTAAGGTGTTTTGGGGATCTTGCAGAGGACTTTGACGGGTTCTGAAGGGGTGTTTTAAAGAGGTTCTACAGGTTTTTTATGTTTTGGGGGAACATGCACAGGAGTTCAAGCAAATCGAATGGGTTTCTCATGTTTTGAGGGAATAGAAGTGGTTTTATATTAGATTTAATGGGTTCTAAGAAAGATTGTAAATGTCTGGATGCAGTTCTAGGGGGTTTCAGAGGAACCTGTTCTACACAGAAGAGGGTTTCCAATATTTTCAGGGGGTTCTGGGCTTTTTAAAGCCCAGAAAAGATTTTTAAAGTGATTCGATGTGTTTTAAGGAGGTTTTTTCACAGTTACACATGTAGTTGCAGGTTCTGTTCCTGTCTCATGACGTCACACTTAACCAGGAGTCACGTCTGACTGTAGACGTCACACTTCCTGCTTTAATCAGACGTCTGGGATTCTCCCTCTGCTGGTATGACATCATCCCTGCAGTGTGTGTGTGTGTGTGTGTATTATGGAAATTAACTTGTGTTCTTTAAATAACTCCACCTGTGAGTCATGAACGCGTCGTCACGCAGACAGAACGGATGATCTTTGATTTTAAAGTCGCCTCCGGGCTGAAAAACACAAAGAAGAAAAGCAGAAGCAAGGTTCAAATGTTCAAACCACACAACTTTATTTAGAGTTTCAGGGGAGTTTTGTCTAAAATGATGGAATAATGCAGACACTGAAACATGTTGAGTTTGAATATTTCACTGTGAGTAACATGTGATTGAATATAAAAAGACATAATTAATGACTTTAGGAGACGATTGTTCATGTTGAGTTGTGTGAAGACGGCTTCTCAAGCATTTAGTGATCACTGACCTGAGAACAGGGGGAGGAGTCAAACACGTGTTTAATAAAGGTGTGAGGCTGTAAACAGGTGAACACACTGAACTGCTCCATCTAGTGGACGTCAGCGGTGACGTCCCTCTGTGACCTCACAGAACCTCCTCTGGTCCTTCCTCCTCTCAACTCATCTTCCTCTGAGGAGCTTCCTTTAGTGTTCCCTCTTATTTCTTCTTCTTCTGTCCGTCTGTCTGTCTCTCTTCCTGTCAGTCTGTCTTTCTGTCTCTCTCTCCATCCGAGTGTCTCTCTCTCTCTGTCCGTCTGTCTCTCTGTCTTTCTAGACTCGTCTCTGCGGCTTCATCACTCTCTGAGCTTCAGATTAATTTCCTGCTGCATCCGTCTGTCTGTGCTGTTATTGATGCTCTGACCTCTCACAGTAAAACAAGAGAGATGGAGGAGGAGGAAGAAGAGGAGGAGGAATAGGAGGAGGAACTGTGACGACGAACACATCATGATAACGTTATAATTTACCTTCACAGTACTCAGTCTAAACCTAACTAAGTAGTTTAGTCATCTAAACCTAACTAAGTAGTTTAGTCGTCTAAACCTAACTAAGTAGTTTAGTCGTCTAAACCTAACTAAGTAGTTTAGTCGTCTGAACCTAACTAAGTAGTTTAGTCGTCTAAACCTAACTAAGTAGTTTAGTCGTCTGAACCTAACTAAGTATTTTAGTCGTCTAAACCTAACTAAGTAGTTTAGTCGTCTGAACCTAACTAAGTAGTTTAGTCGTCTAAACCTAACTAAGTAGTTTAGTCGTCCAAACCTAACTAAGTAGTTTAGTCGTCTAAACCTAACGAAGTAGTTTAGTCGTCTGAACCTAACTAAGTAGTTTAGTTGTCTAAACCTAACTAAGTAGTTTAGTCGTCTGAACCTAACTAAGTAGTTTAGTTGTCTAAACCTAACTAAGTAGTTTAGTCGTCTAAACCTAACTAAGTAGTTGCGTCGTCGAAATCTAACTAAGTAGTTGCGTCGTCGAAACCTAACTAAGTAGTTTAGTCGTCTAAACCTAACTAAGTAGTTTAGTTGTCGAAACCTAACTAAGTAGTTTAGTCGTCTGAACCTAAGTAGTTTAGTTGTCGAAACCCAACTAAGTAGTTTAGTTGTCGAAACCTAACTAAGTAGTTTAGTCGTCTAAACCTAACTAAGTAGTTTAGTCGTCTGAACCTAACTAAGTAGTTTAGTTGTCTGAACCTAAGTAAGTAGTTTTGTTTTCTAAACCTAACTAAGTAGTTTAGTCATCTGAACCTAACTACTTTAGTCGTCTGAACCTAACTAAGTAGTTTTGTTTTCTAAACCTAACCAAGTAGTTTAGTCGTCTGAACCTAACTAAGTAGTTTAGTTGTCTCAACCTAACTAAGTAGTTTAGTCGTCTAAACCTAACTAAGTAGTTGCGTCGTCGAAACCTAACTAAGTAGTTTAGTTGTCGAAACCTAACTAAGTAGTTTAATTGTCTAAACTTAACTAAGTAGTTTCCTGTGAAGACGGAAGCTTATTTTGAAAAGACGATGAGAAGAAATTGAAACGTGTTGCTGGAGTTTTGTAGGAAAACGCGTTTTTATGGTTACTAGAATATCCGCTTTTACTTTGAAAGCAGAAAATGGAAGGAAACTAAAAACACAAAAAGGCTCAAACACACACACACACACAGGAACCTGGACTCTCAAGTTTTCATTTCCCAAACACTCGTCTTAAAGCTTCGTGTGTGTTTTAATGTATCCGGACGTTTTCCAGACTCAGACCGATGACATCTCAAAGGATCTGAAGTGATTCAGGGCAGCTTCCAACACACACACACACACACACACACGACTCTGCTGCAACATCGACTGAGTCAAGTGTGTGTGAATGCTCTCTCTCTCTCTCTCTCTCTCTTTGTCTCTCTCTCTCGCTCTCTCTCTCTCTCTCTCTTTGTCTCTCTCTCTCTCTCTTTGTCTCTCTCTCTCTCTCGCTCTCTCTCTCTCTTTGTCTCTCTCTCTTTGTGTGTGTCTCTCTCTCTCTCCCCCCCCCCCAGAGGTTCCTGGCAGTGTCCTTGTGTCAGACTCCAACTCTTCAGCAGTGAACCAACATCACGACCGTCCGACCAAAAGAACTCCTATAAGCGTTTAAACTTAAACACCCAGAAACCCTTTGGAGTCTGTCGGAGAACGTAAACACGTCTACGCCATCGTAGGCGAGTACACGTAGTATGAAGAGACTTTCACCCAGGAGACCGTCGTTCATGTCCTTTGTGACGTAAACGATGACATATTTTTCCACTTAACATAAGTAATGTAACTAATGTACTACCATGACCGTTTCCTGAAACTATCCAAGTGCTCTTCAGAATCAGCTTTATTTTAATTCGTCAGAATTGATTCAGCAAAGGTAAATTTCCATAATTTAACATCAACTCTTTTTCCACAAGAGAGCGTAAAAACGTTTTCCACGGAGCTTTTAGAATTTGTTTTGTGCAATTAAGGACGTTTTATTGAATTTTGTCGTTTGCATACCGATCTAACGTGATATCTCAAAATGCAGCTGTGCGTGATTCACCTCTATATAATTTAGGACATTTTCTATCCAGGTTTGTTCGTGGCTGCCACGGACAGACGGAGCCGGAGGTGAGCGTGGAACTCGGGTTACATCCAGGTAACCTCACTGCTGTTCAGGAGAATGTACCGTCTGGTTGAGAAGAGAGAGGACACTGCTCCACACATCCAGCTTCTGATTAATGCAGATGAAAGGGAGTATTTTTACACACAGAAATGTATCCGGTGTAATTCCAGTATATGAAGTACGAGCTGCAGTTTGAGTCTTTTTAAGGGCATGAAATGCAGAAGAGATGTTAATCTTGGTTTTTGCAGTATCATTGTTTATCTAAGCGCTATCTCCTCCGCTTCTCAGTAAGCTTCTGTAATTTACCGAGTCATGTGGACGAAACTAATTTCAACACCGGGTGTCAAATATTGGAGAAAAGCTCCGATTAAAGGGACTCGGGGCATAAAAAGTCACCTTGTGAGGAGTTTACACAATCCGTCTGATGTTCCTTTGTTCCAGCTGACGCTCGTGTAGATGATTCAGCAGCAGTTCGTCTCCTGCTGTCAGCTCAGTTTACAAACTTCTCAATATAAACTCCAGATCACATTCAAATATCAATGAGAGTAAGAAGCAGGCATGAATAAATGAAGATAAAGAGCTTGTACTGTGTGCTGGAAGTGAAAACATTGCACATTAAACAGTCAGTTGTGTCACTACACACATCACACAATGACATTACACCGATATGACTTATTGAAGGCAGAGTGGTGCCTGAGGATCAAAGCTGTTTGCTGTGTTTTAATGCTTCTGACATTAATAACAATGTAGAAACATCTTCATGTAAACACACGTCGGTTTGAATGAACGTTTACGCCAATGACATCATCTTCTCTGGAAACAAGGGTTTTTGCTGCTTCAGCTTTTTACTGAGAAGTTTCCAAACTGTCGTGACGTAAAAACAGAAGAGCTGCTGTTCATGTTGGCTGACTCTCAAATAATATCCAAACCATTGAAAGACCAACGTCAATGTATTCATTAATATTCCAAAGAGTGGAGAACACTGAAACTACAAAAACAACCCTAAAACTCAACACTTAAAGCTCGTCTGGACGACTGAGGCAGAACAACACACTTATATTCTTTCTTTAAAAGGTTCTGCAGTGAAGATCTGCTGACTCAGCAGCAGTATCACAGATGCTCCAGGATCAAGGCCTTTACGCACCAGGAACCCAAAACACTAAATGAAATAAGAAGGTTTCTGATTGGTTGAGTGTCGGCTCATAGAGATGGACGGGTTTGCATCTCTAAATGACTCAACTCAAGCTGTAATTTGACGATAGCTTGTGTAAATATTACGATTGTCTTTGAGTGTGTTTATCTCAGTGTTCTGATCCTGGTTTATAAATGAAATCAAACCTCACTGGGTGTCTGACGTCACCTCGACCATCGCAGCTTTAAAGACCTGCAGACTAGAACTGGAGCTGCAGACCTTCTGAACATCACCTCAGATGTTCAGAAGGTCTCTCCTCATTTCATCTGGATCTCCCTGACCCTTCATATCCAAACACGTTTAACTCGTCCCACCATGTCCACCATCTACCAGCTCATTCCAGTGAGACCGGTTTGTTTCTCGGCTGCTCGTGAATGTGTCAAAGGTCCTGGTTTTCCCAGTGCAGCCTCGGTCCCGTCACAGTCTGAACGCCCACCTCGGTGGTTTGGCCGGCCGGCCAGAGACTCCACACCCAGCGTGACTCTGCAGGATGGTTTGTACACACTGACTGATGTTTGTACGGAGCCTCTCTTCTTTGTCACGGCCCTTCATCATCCTCATAATCATCGTTATCAGCGTTATGACGCAGTTCTCAGAAACAGCACTTGTTGGTGAAGAGGCAGAAGTGTTGAGAAACCTCCCGACCACAGCGCGCATTTAGGCCAAACCGCCGTATGCGATCTGTCCAAACATGACAGGGAACAGGGGTGAGAGCCACAGAGGGTGGAGAAGGGAAAGACAAACGAGTTAGGAAGCCATGAGGAGAATGATGCGGTTTCACAGCTGTGTGAAAACAAAACAGCTTTCTTTCTCTCCGAGGAGGAATCTGTAAAAGCCTCTCAGAAGGAAAAGGTCACAGGTTTGATCCCAACATCCAGATCGATTCCTACTGAAGAGCCCGATGAAAGATTTCACCTACAAACTGTTGGTATTGTACATCACAATCATCCATTCATCATCCAAGTATCTATTTCCCTGCTCGCAGACAGAGAAACAAAACGACTACAATGATGTAAAATAGATACAAAAGGACCAGAAGAGATGTAAAACAACCATAAAGAGATACAAAACAACCACAAAGAGACACAAAACAACCACAAAGAGATACAACAACCGCAAAGAGACACAAAACAACCACAAATAGATACAAAACAACCACAACAAGACTCAAAACAACCACAAAGAGACTCAAAACAACCACAAAGAGACACAAAACAACCACAAAGAGATACAACAACCGCAAAGAGACTCAAAACAACCGCAAAGAGACTCAAAACAACCACAAAGAGACTCAAAACAACCACAAAGAGACTCAAAACAACCACAAAGAGACACAAAACAACCACAAAGAGACTCAAAAAAACCACAGACAGACACAAAACAACCACAAAGAGATACAAAATAACCACAAAGAGATACAAAACAACCACAAAGAGACACAAAACAACCACAAAGAGATACAAAACAACCGCAAAGAGACACAAAACAACCGCAAAGAGACACAAAACAACCACAAATAGATACAAAACAACCACAAAGAGACTCAAAACAACCACAAAGAGACTCAAAACAACCACAAAGAGACACAAAACAACCACAAAGAGACACAAAACAACCACAAAGAGACTCCAAACAACCACAAAGAGACACAAAACAACCACAAAGAGACTCAAAAAAACCACAAAGAGATACTAAATAACCACAAAGAGATACAAAACAACCACAAAGAGATACAAAACAACCACAAAGAGACACAAAACAACCACAAAGAGACACAAAACAACCACAAAGAGACACAAAACAACCACAAAGAGACACAAAACAACCACAAAGAGACTCAAAACAACCACAAAGAGACTGGAGGCAGGCCCGAGAAAACAACACCAAGCACATGGCATAACAAAACAAACAGGGGAATGACAGACACATGAGGAGAGGAGATTGGGGGGAAACAGAGGTTAACACACAATGGGTCAGACAGGGATCCTGACAACCCCAACATGAACTCTACCGATGTATCCAAGCAGTTCAGCAATGAAACCAAGGAGAACGTCTTCAGTGTCAGTCAACGATGACAGACTTATGAGTCCAGATGGAGGGTTGATATCATTCAACGGTCCAGTATTGAGGTTCTACTACAAGAGGAGAAAAGTGTCTCCTCAGGTGATGTGTCTTCTTAGCTAGCTTGCTAACGTTAGCCTCCACTAGGGCTTCATTCAAGAAGCTCCTGGTTTTCTAGACCTTCCAATACAATGGAAGAACAGCTGATTGTTTACGGCTTCACAAACTACGACTGAACTTTAACGAGCTACTAGGACTAGAAACCGTCCGTCCTCGTGGTGGAAAGATGGAGCACATTAAGGAGTCATTGATTCCTAAAAGCACTGCTCTCTGGGCCCTTTCATAAAATCCTTTATTCCTACCATGAATTTATACTTTTATGTTTGTTGAACGTTGGTACAAAGATAATCCCTTTCCTGTTTGACACTAAATTACTACAAAGACACTCAAAAAGACAACGACCGTGAACTCAGAGTCAAGAGTTGTGATCAACTAATGCTGAAAAGGTCGGAGCAGAAAAAGAGAAAGTACGAAGAAAGGATCTGAAATAGATGTGACCTGAGCTGACCGCAGGTGTGTCAAAACATCTGCTTTAAGCCGCTAATCCTCCCCATCGTCCGGGCTCAGCCCTCCGGGTGGACTCACATACTTTCTTAAATACTTTCACTTGCAGATAAAAAGGAAACTACCTCTGTGAGGCTTTGGAAGAGAAGGCTGAGTTGTTAAACTATTTGATCAGAAAGGTTGTCGTCCAGCGGTTACGCTAACAGTTTACGAACGTTCCTCTCTCCTCTGAAACAGCAGCTTTGCTCATTTGTTTGAACATTTTCCCGACAAGCGACCTCCAAAGGTTTTATGAATAAACCGTTCAGGAATGGAGGGAGATGGTTGAGCATGTTTCCAACCAATGCATGCCTTACTTATAAAACCTTTATAGGTTGCATCAACACAGTGCAAACATGGCAGCACCTCTGTAGTGGATTTCGATGTAATCCATGTCGTCCCACCACACAGACTTGGATTAGATGTTGTTGCAAAACTGGAGGTGGGGAAAGAAACAGATGTTTAAGTCCAGAAATCCAAGTTTCAAAGCTCAGAGACACACCGTGAGCCTCAGGCTCTGGGAATCCTGCTAGGTGCCTTTGCTAGCAGGTCATCAGTTCTCCAGAGTGATCCAGAGTCTTTAAAAGACTGTTGGTGTTCTGGTGAGTCGCAGTGGTTCAGGAGGTCTGGGTTGGGTACCAGTAACTCAGTACCAAGTAGTACCGACTCTTCTCCAGTCCAACTGTACCGCAACGTGTGATTGGACCCCTACCAGCAGTAGACACCACTCATACAGCCTGGGGTTGCCCGCCTGCAGATGTCAGCTTTCTAGCAGCTGACGACGGTAACAGTGCCGACAGAGCTAACAGTGAGGTCCCGTCACCGCGGGTCGGAGGACGGTAACCGCTTCACTGTACAGTGGGACGGCAGCTAGCTCGCCAGTGGGACACACTGTCCAGTGAGGGACTCTGGTATCAGTAAAGCTTTAAGGGGTCTGGTTCTCTAGTCGGGGCTTCACGAGCACCATCATGAGCGGCCCTGACTCGTACCAGTGATGTCTGGACACAGGAGGAAAGCGTGACTCTAAATGATGGACTTGTAGTCTTACATGTGACCTCCTTCAACACGCTTTGGGACAATCTAGACCACAGAGATGGTTGAGATCAGTATCCATCCAGAGGATGACGATCTATTTCTCTATGACTGAGAGTGTCGTCTGTCTCCTCACATCTTCTCGTGAGCGTACTCTGGTATTCCCTCAAGTAGTTTGGTTTTGGGAGGCTTTGATGACCTCCTGATCATCTTCAGGACAAACATTTCTCTCTGAACTACTGAGAAGACGAAGAATATACGAACCATCTGGAT
>JAFEUB010000264.1:612500-640000 GCA_024529925.1 Ophthalmolycus amberensis | reverse complement strand
TCGGTTGAAAGATAGAATAAGATAGAAAGGTGACCTCTGTACCAGAACAAATATGTCAATGTGTCCAGACATCCAGACGCCTGTGAAAACGAATTTTCTAACAGCAACATCTCACACAGAGAATATGATGAGGACATGTTAAAACATTTTTACCATTACAATCCACTCTTTTGGTTACAACATAACCACAATTAAACATAGTAAAAATGTAAAAATACTGACTAGAGTACAAAGGGTCGACTGCCTTTGTCTCATCAGTCCCCAGAGGATTATTATGCCTCTGTCTTGAGGGGTCTGTTCCTAGCTAGCGACTGAAAGAAACATGTGTGTGGAGTGTCCACGCTTTTCTTTTCTTCTTTCAAACACGTCATTTGTTTCATCATCTGTTTTCTCTCCCTATTTTCACACTCTTTTTCCCATATATCCAGGCAAGTCCGATTTTTCACAATCATATCTAAATCTTTAACTCGAACCTTTTTGCCACTCTTCATTCCTTTCATTTTCATTTCTAAATCCCCTCGTAACATTTTAAGTTTAGCGGAACTCAATGATCCATTTTCTGGAAACCCAAATTCCCTTGACCAGTTTGGGAGGCATTCCAGACATGACTCCCCGTGTTTCTGCCGCATTAAATCAACAATCGGACCCTCTGGTTCCGGTGATTTTGAATTTTTGCCACCCATGTTCTTCTGGTGTGGACGTCGACGCTACTTAGTACAATGCAATCGTCACTGCAAAGTTGAGTTTCTTTATTCTTAGGAGAAATGCTCACATACCCTCGTTTCTTTTATCCTTAGGTGAAAAACTGTAAAACCCCTCGTTTTTTATTCATAGGTGAAAAACTTTAGAAACCTCTTTTAGTTTATTTTATCCTTAGGTAAAAAACTCTAGAAAAACCTTTTTGAGTTTCTTTATTCTTAGGAGAAATGCTCACAATACCCTCACAAAATCACATGAATTAATACGTCAGAAACCTATGTGGAGTCACATGAAGTTCAACTTATAAAACAATCATACAAATGTCAAAAACAGCTGTATTCCCCAAATAATAATGACTACTTGATCACTCATCTGTGTCTGTTACGTTTTCCGTCTTTACAGATTTATGTTTACTGTTTACAATTGGAATTTCAACTTCTTACCCGATTTGTAGAAATTAATTCTTTTCGTTTGATACGCGTGCCGTCAATCAGGTCTCCTCGGTTCCGCCGGTTCCCTCTCTCTTGTCTAAGGAGGTATGAGACAGGAAAACTTGTTGTATATTCCTGGGAAGGGCCCTTCCCCCGGACGGTCCTCTGGAGCCTGACCAACGGTCAGCGTATCCCACTTCAGGCACCAAATTGTTATGGAATATTTCCTTGACAAGCTCAGGAGTGAAGTTGGTTTTATCCAAAGTGCTTAACATAAAACAGAGTCTTGATGAATGATCAAGTTTCAAAAAGTCAATTTAATGTTTGCAAACAGAGAACACAAAAACACCACCACGTATTGCAGTGAACTGTGAATATGCTCTAAAGACGCAGAATCAAAACAAGGTATTTATACTCAGGCACAGAAAGGACAGATAACACACAGGAGACTGACACAGAAATGTTTAGTCTAACAAGAAGCAGTTGATTGCAGAAAGAGCACGTCGGTTGAAAGATAGACTTTAGAAGGACTTCTAGAACAACGTAATGACCAGTACAACCGTTTAAGAAACAGGTAGAACCACCATAAAGACCACTAGAACCATCTAAAGGTCTTCTAGAAGAACGTAATGACCAGTACAATCGTTTAAGAAACCGGTAGAACCACCATAAAGACCACTAGAACCATCTAAAGGTCTTCTAGAAGAACGTAATGACCAGTACAATCGTTTAAGAAACCGGTAGAACCACCATAAAGACCACTAGAACCACCTAAAGGACTTCTAGAACAACGTAATGACCAGTACAACCGTTTAAGAAACAGGTAGAACCACCATAAAGACCACTAGAACCACCTAAAGGACTTCTAGAACAACGTAATGACCAGTACAACCGTTTAAGAAACCGGTAGAACCACCATAAAGACCACTAGAACCACCTAAAGGACTTCTAGAACAACGTAATGACCAGTACAACCATTTAAGAAACCGGTAGAACCACCATAAAGACCACTAGAACCACCTAAAGGACTTCTAGAACAACGTAATGACCAGTACAACCGTTTAAGAAACAGGTAGAACCACCATAAAGACCACTAGAACCACCTAAAGGACTTCTAGAACAACGTAATGACCAGTACAATCGTTTAAGAAACCGGTAGAACCACCATAAAGACCACTAGAACCACCTAAAGGACTTCTAGAGCAACGTAATGACCAGTACAACCGTTTAAGAAACCGGTAGAACCACCATAAAGACCACTAGAACCACCTAAAGGACTTCTAGAGCAACGTAATGACCAGTACAACCGTTTAAGAAACCGGTAGAACCACCATAAAGACCACTAGAACCACCTAAAGGACTTCTAGAACAACGTAATAACCAGTACAACCATTTAAGAAACCGGTAGAACCACCATCTGGAAGCAGGGAACGCTGCGGGCCCAGCTCCATCCAGTGAGAGAAGATCCACCTCTTCACAAGTCCAAACTTCTCAGATTTACGTGTTGAATCTCGTCTGACTTTTAAAGTTCTCCACATCTTTCTCCACATCGTTGGACTTTCTCCCGGTGTGTGTGAGAGTGTTCGTGATGTGTGTGTTTGATGAATAACCACAGCGACAGCGCTGCCAGCCTTGAAGCGCTCCGTGTGTGTGTCCTGTCTGTTGCACTAGCTTCTGTAAGTCAGCCATCAGAGGAACAAGCTGAGCTAACGTTAGCGTCACACGTTTAGTGTTTGAATCAGAGGAGACCTCTGTGACCAAAACCTCCTGAACCATGAAGACTGAAGGACGAAGACTACAACTCCCATGATGCCACGCTGCGTCACCACGTCGCCAAACTACTTCTTCACTGAGATCCCTGTAGTTCAGAACACCATATATTGTGTGTTTACTTTGAAATAAATAAACGTGAATATAAAATAATCATTGCACACACACACACACACACACACACAGATCCAGACAAACAGTCATTCTGACAGACAGCATTGTGGGAGATGAAAGGATGACATCATCATTCAGAGGGACTTTTCCATGTTAATGACCATGAAAGGAGAGTGTGTGTGCGTGTGTGTGTGTGTGTGTATTTCCAACACCTGTAAAATCCTCCAGCAGTGATTAGTCAGCACTGAACGCCCAGAGAGCTGGCTCAGTGTGTGTGTGTGTGTGTGTATGTGTGTGTGTGTGTGTGTGTGTGTGCAGTGGTTGCCACAGTAAACACACACACAGTGGCAGACCTACAGGAGATGACTCAGCAGATATTCCTGTTTGAGGTGGGCTGCTTCACCACAACACACCAATGAACACATGAACACACAATGATTACTAATGGAGGAACATAGTCAAATAAACATCTCACGCACGCACGCACGCACGCACGCACGCACTCACGCACGCACGCACGCACGCACGCACGCACTCACGCACGCACGCACGCACGCACGCACGCACGCACCCCCACCGCTGGCAGCAGCCCTCAGAGCAGCGGGTTGCCGGTTTGAAACCCTCTGCCTGCTGGTGTGTGACTGCTGTCTCTTTAAATCTTTAATATGTTCCTTGTTGACAATTCGCTGTCAGCTCAACCAATGTCATCCCTTGATCCCTAACTAAGCCCCGCCTCCCGCTTCCACTCCGGCAAAGCTGTCAGAGCTACGTTTCCATGGACACCACACCGTCACAAGCTGACGTCTCTGAAGAAATATGTAAATTGTGTAAAAATTAAGAAGTGATTTGAGAGAGCCATTTAAACTATTAACTAACTCTAGTATTAACTTCAGTAGCTGGCGTACCATAGACGTGCTAACGCTAGTTAATGCTGAGCTGACGTACTCTGCTAATGTTAGCTCCACTAACGTTTTAGAAATGTTTATCTCCTTCAACCTCCTCAATGACCATTAAAACCACCTAATGGACCACTAGAGCCTCCTCAATGACCATTAAAACCACCTAAAGGACCACTAGAACCTCCTCAATGACCATTAAAACCACCTAAAGGACCACTAGAACCTCCTCAATGACTATTAAAACCACCTAAAGGACCACTAGAACCTCCTCAATGACTATTAAAACCACCTAAAGGACCACTAGAACCTCCTCAATGACCATTAAAACCACCTAATGGACCACTAGAGCCTCCTCAATGACCATTAAAACCACCTAAAGGACCACTAGAACCTCCTCAATGACTATTAAAACCACCTAAAGGACCACTAGAACCTCCTCAATGACCATTAAAACCACCTAATGGACCACTAGAGCCTCCTCAATGACCATTAAAACCACCTAAAGGATGACTAGAACCTCCTCAATGACTATTAAAACCATAAAGGACCACTAGAACCTCCTCAATGACCATTAAAACCACCTGGACTTCTAGAACTCCTCAATGACCAATTCAACGAGCTAAAAAATAGGGAGAACCTCCTCAATGACCGATTTGAAAATACCTGCTGCTGCACTGATGGTGTTTTCTGCTCTTTAACAGATGAAGTAGCAGATAAAGCTCCACAGCTGTACGTGTAACTCAGACAATATTTCGGAGAACCATCGACCAGCTTCCAGTCGACGACGGAGGAATGTTTCTGGGTTTGATGGGAGCTCAGCTGAGACCCTAATCCTGCAGAGAGAGGCCGCCAGACCAAAACCACAACACACAGATTGAGAGCGTGAGCAGGAAACTAATGAAGCTCATCAAAAATCCAAAACCAGAACCCACACAATCAGGACGTGTTTCCAAAACCACACACACACACACACACACACACACACACACACAAGGGAGGGACGCAGGAACATCAGGGAGAGTTTAAGCGCTGTGTATTCACTCGTACCTCGTGGGAACTCACTGAAGGTTATGGAAACATGTTCGCCATCACAAAAAAATTAATTCACAGCCTCAGTTTCCAGGTTTCCTCCGATTCTCCCACAATGCACCACAGCATGCAACGTTTTAAATGTGATTCAGAGAGAGCTGCTGCTGACAGAACTGACCATTCACGTCTGAGATATACACACTGTCAGATTATAAAGGCCGCGTTACACACCTGGATGAATATGATTGGACGTTATTACTGCTGCTAGCGTGGCTAATAGACCCTCCAATAGACGTCTTTAAAAACGTCATCTATAGAACGTAAACTGCACTTCTGTGGGCTCAAACCCTTAAATGTGGAGACAGAGATCTCTAGACATCCAGATGACTATCAACTGAGGAGGGAGTTGGATTCTACGGCCGTGCTGATTATGAATAACGTGACGAGCTTACAGAGGTGTCTTGTCTATAGACCCTTTACAGCCGGCGTCGGGCTTATGTAGCAGCGTTAGCTGGAGGCTAACACCCATCACCTCAGAGTCGTCAGAGAAACCTCAGAGAAAATGTTGCTAACAAACTAAACTGGGCTAATTTTCTGCAACCAGTGCAGCATTAAAGCACGGCGCAATGAGCATGCTAACTTGCAGACGGCTAGCTACTTAGCTCGCTTGCTAATTCTGCTGTTTTTCCATGCTCCACTGGTTACAGGAAGTGATCCGAGCGATCCTACGCTGTGATTGGCTGCACTTATAGAGAGAAACACATATTTTCTTCAGTCAAAAAAAAACTAAACAAGCAACACAACTTGCCAGCTAGCATTAGCCACCATGTTGCTAACAGTCAATAGACATGGGCTGTACATCTGCCCGGCAACAGAAGATGCTTCTTTCTAAATTGGTGGACGACATTAGAGAACCACATCGCTGGTGACTCTGCCTCTAGAGGAGCCTTTGAGCTTCTTCCAGCTGAAGTCCAGTAGAGGTTGAGCTGCTCTGCTCTCAGCGTGAACGCAGCGAGCAGCCGGCTGCTGTGTCGGCTGAATGAAGGTTAGAGGAGATTTCCAGGGATGTGAGCAAACGTTCCGCTTCATAAGTGCGAGCGCTGCCACGGCGGAAGCGGCAGAATTGGATTTTAAAACCTCAAACATTTTACGAGTCCACAGAGTCGGTCTCCATTTCACGCTCTGTGGAGGAGCTCAACGTTTCTGTGTCTTGGTGACGTCACAGGTTAGAGAGCCACACATGAGCGCTTTTAACTGGAACGCTGGAACCACTGCTGCTTTTTTCGGGGTTGAGGGTTTTTAATTAAATGTTTCCATGTTGGTAAGCTCTTCTGCTGTATATGAGGTCTAATAAAACACTGGAGCGCTGCAGCCAGAGGTTAAACAATCCGCTTTTTACAGCAGCGTCTGGTTAACGTCTGAACACAAGAGACTAACAATAAGAAGGTTTAAAAGCCCGGTGACACAACACGTTTAATCTGAAAACCTTCTACACATTGTACTCCGGTTACACTACAAGGACCTGGAAGATTCACGAGCAGCTGACACGCCAACATGCTGAAGAGATTAAAACACAAAAGGCCAGAGACTCTTTCACACGTACGATGCAACAGATTCCCCGTGAAGTGAGGCTCAAAATCCAATGCTGCTCAAAGGTCACTGAGCAAAAGAGAAAAGGTCCAACACACATCAGCTGCTTGTGACTCTGATGAAACAGAAGCACGGAGTTGTTTCTCAGGTCAAGGCCTTCCTGGAATGTAGATTCATCTTTCCTGCTCAAATCATTTCATTTGAAGGACTTTAAGAGCTCTCAAGTCAGAGTGAAACAGAAGTCAGAGTGTCTTTATTCTTAAGACTTAAGACTCGACAAATAAAACAACTTGCAACTCGACTTGGACTTCAACACCAATGACTCTTGACTTCACTTGGATTTGAGCCTTTTGACTTGAAAATACTTGATATCTTTCCCCAAATATTATAAAAAAATTCATCTAAAATTTGTGTGCACGAAGACCCGGAACCTTAGATGTCGGGTTTATTGACTTTGGGACTAAGCTGGACCTGGATCCACACTACCTCAAACCTGGTTCATCACATGTCAGCGTGAGCTAAGATGACATCAGATTAGAGGAGAACCTTTCTGTCCTCGCTTCATCTTCCCAAAACTCACGAGAAGTGATCCAGTAACTTTTTACAGAGATGCATGATGTAAAGGAGGCAGCTCTAAAGGCCTGTCCGCCCCATACAGCTTAGTGTAGACATGCCGTCATAAAAGGCTGTCATGCATTATGTCGTTCCTCAATGCAGAGAGTTTACAGCAGAGTGCAGAGGAGCTCGAGGGCATAAAGTAGACATACGTGTGTGTTCTCCTCCTCAGGCCGGACACTTCCTGCAGTGACACAAAGAGTTTACAGACGATTCATTCTGCAGTAACCCTACATGATGACAAACCTCACCTGATCCCTGCTGGACACATTCAAAACTCCTTCTGACAACACGTCATTTACCCAGATATCATCTCTACCCCTTTAATGGTTCAGTTATTCAGTGGTTCTTTGGGCCAAACAAATCAATCTGACCTTGGGCAGCAATATTCATTTCAAATATTTATATCAAAGCATGTGAAAGTCCACCAATGAAGAGGATGAAGATCTAGAGGTGTCCATATAGAGGACAAAGATCTAGAGGTGTCCATAGAGAGGATAAAGATCTAGAGGTGTCCATATAGAGGACAAAGATCTAGAGGTGTCCATAGAGAGGATAAAGATCTAGAGGTGTCCATAGAGAGGATAAAGATCTAGAGGTGTCCATAGAGAGGACAAAGATCTAGAGGTGTCCATGGAGAGGATAAAGATCTAGAGGTGTCCATGGAGAGGATAAAGATCTAGAGGTGTCCATGGAGAGGATAAAGATCTAGAGGTGTCCATGGAGAGGATCAAGATCTAGAGGTGTCCATGGAGAGGATAAAGATCTAGAGGTGTCCATGGAGAGGACAAAGATCTAGAGGTGTCCATGGAGAGGATAAAGATATAGAGGTGTCCATGGAGAGGATAAAGATCTAGAGGTGTCCATAGAGAGGACAAAGATCTAGAGGTGTCCATAGAGAGGATAAAGATCGAGAGGTGTCCATGGAGAGGATAAAGATCTAGAGGTGTCCATAGAGAGGATAAAGATCTAGAGGTGTCCATAGAGAGGACAAAGATCTAGAGGTGTCCATGGAGAGGATGAAGAGCTAGAGGTGTCCATGGAGAGGACAAAGATCTAGAGGTGTCCATAGAGAGGACAAAGATCTAGAGGTGTCCATAGAGAGGACAAAGATCTAGAGGTGTCCATGGAGAGGATAAAGATCTAGAGGTATCCATGGAGAGGATAAAGATCTAGAGGTGTCCATGGAGAGGATAATGATCTAGAGGTGTCCATGGAGAGGATAAAGATCTAGAGGTGTCCATGGAGAGGATGAAGATCTAGAGGTGTCCATGGAGAGGATAAAGATCTAGAGGTGTCCATGGAGAGGATAAAGATCTAGAGGTATCCATGGAGAGGACAAAGATCTAGAGGTGTCCATGGAGAGGATAATGATCTAGAGGTGTCCATGGAGAGGATAAAGATCTAGAGGTGTCCATGGAGAGGATAAAGATCTAGAGGTGTCCATGGAGAGGATAAAGATCTAGAGGTGTCCATAGAGTGGATAAAGATCTAGAGGTGTCCATAGAGAGGCTAAATATCTAGAGGTGTCCAGAGTGGATAAAGATCTAGAGGTGTCCATAGAGAGGACAAAGATCTAGAGGTGTCCATAGAGAGGATAAAGATCTAGAGGTGTCCATAGAGAGGATAAAGATCTAGAGGTGTCCATAGAGAGGACAAAGATCTAGAGGTGTCCATGGAGAGGATAAAGATCTAGAGGTGTCCATGGAGAGGATAAAGATCTAGAGGTGTCCATGGAGAGGATAAAGATCTAGAGGTGTCCATGGAGAGGATCAAGATCTAGAGGTGTCCATGGAGAGGATAAAGATCTAGAGGTGTCCATGGAGAGGACAAAGATCTAGAGGTGTCCATGGAGAGGATAAAGATATAGAGGTGTCCATGGAGAGGATAAAGATCTAGAGGTGTCCATAGAGAGGACAAAGATCTAGAGGTGTCCATAGAGAGGATAAAGATCGAGAGGTGTCCATGGAGAGGATAAAGATCTAGAGGTGTCCATAGAGAGGATAAAGATCTAGAGGTGTCCATAGAGAGGACAAAGATCTAGAGGTGTCCATGGAGAGGATGAAGATCTAGAGGTGTCCATGGAGAGGACAAAGATCTAGAGGTGTCCATAGAGAGGACAAAGATCTAGAGGTGTCCATAGAGAGGACAAAGATCTAGAGGTGTCCATGGAGAGGATAAAGATCTAGAGGTATCCATGGAGAGGATAAAGATCTAGAGGTGTCCATGGAGAGGATAATGATCTAGAGGTGTCCATGGAGAGGATAAAGATCTAGAGGTGTCCATGGAGAGGATGAAGATCTAGAGGTGTCCATGGAGAGGATAAAGATCTAGAGGTGTCCATGGAGAGGATAAAGATCTAGAGGTATCCATGGAGAGGACAAAGATCTAGAGGTGTCCATGGAGAGGATAATGATCTAGAGGTGTCCATGGAGAGGATAAAGATCTAGAGGTGTCCATGGAGAGGATAAAGATCTAGAGGTGTCCATGGAGAGGATAAAGATCTAGAGGTGTCCATGGAGAGGATAATGATCTAGAGGTGTCCATGGAGAGGATAAAGATCTAGAGGTGTCCATGGAGAGGATAAAGATCTAGAGGTGTCCATGGAGAGGATAAAGATCTAGAGGTGTCCATGGAGAGGATAAAGATCTAGAGGTGTCCATAGAGAGGCTAAATATCTAGAGGTGTCCAGAGTGGATAAAGATCTAGAGGTGTCCATGGAGAGGACAAAGATCTAGAGGTGTCCATGGAGAGGATAATGATCTAGAGGTGTCCATGGAGAGGATAAAGATCTAGAGGTGTCCATGGAGAGGATAAAGATCTAGAGGTGTCCATGGAGAGGATAAAGATCTAGAGGTGTCCATGGAGAGGATAATGATCTAGAGGTGTCCATGGAGAGGATAAAGATCTAGAGGTGTCCATGGAGAGGATAAAGATCTAGAGGTGTCCATGGAGAGGATAAAGATCTAGAGGTGTCCATGGAGAGGATAAAGATCTAGAGGTGTCCATAGAGAGGCTAAATATCTAGAGGTGTCCAGAGTGGATAAAGATCTAGAGGTGTCCATAGAGAGGATGAAGATCTAGAGGTGTCCATAGAGAGGATAAAGATCTATAGGTGTCCATAGAGAGGATAAAGATCAAGAGGTGTCCATAGAGAGGACAAACATCTAGAGGTGTCCATGGAGAGGATAAAGATCTAGAGGTATCCATGGAGAGGATAAAGATCTAGAGGTGTCCATGGAGAGGATATTGATCTAGAGGTGTCCATGGAGAGGACAAAGATCTAGAGGTGTCCATAGAGAGGACAAAGATCTAGAGGTGTCCATGGAGAGGATAAAGATCTAGAGGTGTCCATAGAGAAGACAAAGATCTAGAGGTGTCCATGGAGAGGACAAAGATCTAGAGGTGTCCATCGAGAGGATAAAGATCGAGAGGTGTCCATGGAGAGGATAAAGATCTAGAGGTGTCCATGGAGAGGATAAAGATCTAGAGGTGTCCATAGAGAGGATAAAGATCTAGAGGTGTCCATAGAGAGGACAAAGATCTAGAGGTGTCCATGGAGAGGATAAAGATCTAGAGGTGTCCATGGAGAGGATAAAGATCTAGAGGTGTCCATGGAGAGGATAAAGATCTAGAGGTGTCCATGGAGAGGATCAAGATCTAGAGGTGTCCATGGAGAGGATCAAGATCTAGAGGTGTCCATGGAGAGGATAAAGATCTAGAGGTGTCCATGGAGAGGACAAAGATCTAGAGGTGTCCATGGAGAGGATAAAGATCTAGAGGTGTCCATGGAGAGGATAAAGATCTAGAGGTGTCCATAGAGAGGACAAAGATCTAGAGGTGTCCATGGAGAGGACACAGATCTAGAGGTGTCCATAGAGAGGATAAAGATCGAGAGGTGTCCATCGAGAGGATAAAGATCTAGAGGTGTCCATAGAGAGGATGAAGATCTAGAGGTGTCCATAGAGAGGATAAAGATCTAGAGGTGTCCATAGAGAGGATAAAGATCTAGAGGTGTCCATAGAGAGGACAAAGATCTAGAGGTGTCCATGGAGAGGATAAAGATCTAGAGGTATCCATGGAGAGGATAAAGATCTAGAGGTGTCCATGGAGAGGATAATGATCTAGAGGTGTCCATGGAGAGGATAAAGATCTAGAGGTGTCCATGGAGAGGATAAAGATCTAGAGGTGTCCATAGAGAGGACAAAGATCTAGAGGTGTCCATGGAGAAGACAAAGATCTAGAGGTGTCCATAGAGAGGATAAAGATCGAGAGGTGTCCATGGAGAGGATAAAGATCTAGAGGTGTCCATAGAGAGGATAAAGATCTAGAGGTGTCCATGGAGAGGATAAAGATCTAGAGGTGTCCATAGAGAGGATGAAGATCTAGAGGTGTCCATAGAGAGGATAAAGATCTAGAGGTGTCCATCGAGAGGATAAAGATCTAGAGGTGTCCATGGAGAGGACAAAGATCTAGAGGTGTCCATGGAGAGGATGAAGAGCTAGAGGTGTCCATGGAGAGGACAAAGATCTAGAGGTGTCCATAGAGAGGACAAAGATCTAGAGGTGTCCATAGAGAGGACAAAGATCTAGAGGTGTCCATGGAGAGGATAAAGATCTAGAGGTATCCATGGAGAGGATAAAGATCTAGAGGTGTCCATGGAGAGGATAATGATCTAGAGGTGTCCATGGAGAGGATAAAGATCTAGAGGTGTCCATAGAGTGGATAAAGATCTAGAGGTGTCCATAGAGAGGCTAAATATCTAGAGGTGTCCAGAGTGGATAAAGATCTAGAGGTGTCCATAGAGAGGACAAAGATCTAGAGGTGTCCATAGAGAGGATAAAGATCTAGAGGTGTCCATAGAGAGGATAAAGATCTAGAGGTGTCCATAGAGAGGACAAAGATCTAGAGGTGTCCATGGAGAGGATAAAGATCTAGAGGTGTCCATGGAGAGGATAAAGATCTAGAGGTGTCCATGGAGAGGATAAAGATCTAGAGGTGTCCATGGAGAGGATCAAGATCTAGAGGTGTCCATGGAGAGGATAAAGATCTAGAGGTGTCCATGGAGAGGACAAAGATCTAGAGGTGTCCATGGAGAGGATAAAGATATAGAGGTGTCCATGGAGAGGATAAAGATCTAGAGGTGTCCATAGAGAGGACAAAGATCTAGAGGTGTCCATAGAGAGGATAAAGATCGAGAGGTGTCCATGGAGAGGATAAAGATCTAGAGGTGTCCATAGAGAGGATAAAGATCTAGAGGTGTCCATAGAGAGGACAAAGATCTAGAGGTGTCCATGGAGAGGATGAAGATCTAGAGGTGTCCATGGAGAGGACAAAGATCTAGAGGTGTCCATAGAGAGGACAAAGATCTAGAGGTGTCCATAGAGAGGACAAAGATCTAGAGGTGTCCATGGAGAGGATAAAGATCTAGAGGTATCCATGGAGAGGATAAAGATCTAGAGGTGTCCATGGAGAGGATAATGATCTAGAGGTGTCCATGGAGAGGATAAAGATCTAGAGGTGTCCATGGAGAGGATGAAGATCTAGAGGTGTCCATGGAGAGGATAAAGATCTAGAGGTGTCCATGGAGAGGATAAAGATCTAGAGGTATCCATGGAGAGGACAAAGATCTAGAGGTGTCCATGGAGAGGATAATGATCTAGAGGTGTCCATGGAGAGGATAAAGATCTAGAGGTGTCCATGGAGAGGATAAAGATCTAGAGGTGTCCATGGAGAGGATAAAGATCTAGAGGTGTCCATGGAGAGGATAATGATCTAGAGGTGTCCATGGAGAGGATAAAGATCTAGAGGTGTCCATGGAGAGGATAAAGATCTAGAGGTGTCCATGGAGAGGATAAAGATCTAGAGGTGTCCATGGAGAGGATAAAGATCTAGAGGTGTCCATAGAGAGGCTAAATATCTAGAGGTGTCCAGAGTGGATAAAGATCTAGAGGTGTCCATGGAGAGGACAAAGATCTAGAGGTGTCCATGGAGAGGATAATGATCTAGAGGTGTCCATGGAGAGGATAAAGATCTAGAGGTGTCCATGGAGAGGATAAAGATCTAGAGGTGTCCATGGAGAGGATAAAGATCTAGAGGTGTCCATGGAGAGGATAATGATCTAGAGGTGTCCATGGAGAGGATAAAGATCTAGAGGTGTCCATGGAGAGGATAAAGATCTAGAGGTGTCCATGGAGAGGATAAAGATCTAGAGGTGTCCATGGAGAGGATAAAGATCTAGAGGTGTCCATAGAGAGGCTAAATATCTAGAGGTGTCCAGAGTGGATAAAGATCTAGAGGTGTCCATAGAGAGGATGAAGATCTAGAGGTGTCCATAGAGAGGATAAAGATCTATAGGTGTCCATAGAGAGGATAAAGATCAAGAGGTGTCCATAGAGAGGACAAACATCTAGAGGTGTCCATGGAGAGGATAAAGATCTAGAGGTATCCATGGAGAGGATAAAGATCTAGAGGTGTCCATGGAGAGGATATTGATCTAGAGGTGTCCATGGAGAGGACAAAGATCTAGAGGTGTCCATAGAGAGGACAAAGATCTAGAGGTGTCCATGGAGAGGATAAAGATCTAGAGGTGTCCATAGAGAAGACAAAGATCTAGAGGTGTCCATGGAGAGGACAAAGATCTAGAGGTGTCCATCGAGAGGATAAAGATCGAGAGGTGTCCATGGAGAGGATAAAGATCTAGAGGTGTCCATGGAGAGGATAAAGATCTAGAGGTGTCCATAGAGAGGATAAAGATCTAGAGGTGTCCATAGAGAGGACAAAGATCTAGAGGTGTCCATGGAGAGGATAAAGATCTAGAGGTGTCCATGGAGAGGATAAAGATCTAGAGGTGTCCATGGAGAGGATAAAGATCTAGAGGTGTCCATGGAGAGGATCAAGATCTAGAGGTGTCCATGGAGAGGATCAAGATCTAGAGGTGTCCATGGAGAGGATAAAGATCTAGAGGTGTCCATGGAGAGGACAAAGATCTAGAGGTGTCCATGGAGAGGATAAAGATCTAGAGGTGTCCATGGAGAGGATAAAGATCTAGAGGTGTCCATAGAGAGGACAAAGATCTAGAGGTGTCCATGGAGAGGACACAGATCTAGAGGTGTCCATAGAGAGGATAAAGATCGAGAGGTGTCCATCGAGAGGATAAAGATCTAGAGGTGTCCATAGAGAGGATGAAGATCTAGAGGTGTCCATAGAGAGGATAAAGATCTAGAGGTGTCCATAGAGAGGATAAAGATCTAGAGGTGTCCATAGAGAGGACAAAGATCTAGAGGTGTCCATGGAGAGGATAAAGATCTAGAGGTATCCATGGAGAGGATAAAGATCTAGAGGTGTCCATGGAGAGGATAATGATCTAGAGGTGTCCATGGAGAGGATAAAGATCTAGAGGTGTCCATGGAGAGGATAAAGATCTAGAGGTGTCCATAGAGAGGACAAAGATCTAGAGGTGTCCATGGAGAAGACAAAGATCTAGAGGTGTCCATAGAGAGGATAAAGATCGAGAGGTGTCCATGGAGAGGATAAAGATCTAGAGGTGTCCATAGAGAGGATAAAGATCTAGAGGTGTCCATGGAGAGGATAAAGATCTAGAGGTGTCCATAGAGAGGATGAAGATCTAGAGGTGTCCATAGAGAGGATAAAGATCTAGAGGTGTCCATCGAGAGGATAAAGATCTAGAGGTGTCCATGGAGAGGACAAAGATCTAGAGGTGTCCATGGAGAGGACAAAGATCTAGAGGTGTCCATAGAGAGGATAAAGATCTAGAGGTGTACATGGAGAGGATAAAGATCTAGAGGTGTCCATGGAGAGGATAAAGATCTAGAGGTGTCCATGGAGAGGATAAAGATCTAGAGGTGTCCATGGAGAGGACAAAGATCTAGAGGTGTCCATAGAGAGGACAAAGATCTAGAGGTGTCCATAGAGAGGACAAAGATCTAGAGGTGTCCATGGAGAGGATAAAGATCTAGAGGTGTCCATGGAGAGGATGAAGATCTAGAGGTGTCCATGGAGAGGATAAAGATCTAGAGGTGTCCATGGAGAGGATCAAGATCTAGAGGTGTCCATGGAGAGGATAAAGATCTAGAGGTGTCCATGGAGAGGATAAAGATCTAGAGGTGTCCATGGAGAGGACAAAGATCTAGAGGTGTCCATGGAGAGGATACAGATCTAGAGGTGTCCATAGAGAGGACAAAGATCTAGAGGTGTCCATGGAGAGGACAAAGATCTAGAGGTGTCCATAGAGAGGACAAAGATCTAGAGGTGTCCATGGAGAGGACAAAGATCTAGAGGTGTCCATAGAGAGGACAAAGATCGAGAGGTGTCCATGGAGAGGACAAAGATCTAGAGGTGTCCATAGAGAGGATAAAGATCTAGAGGTGTCCATAGAGAGGACAAAGATCTAGAGGTGTCCATGGAGCGGATAAAGATCTAGAGGTGTCCATGGAGAGGATAAAGATCTAGAGGTGTCCATGGAGAGGATAAAGATCTAGAGGTGTCCATGGAGAGGATCAAGATCTAGAGGTGTCCATGGAGAGGATCAAGATCTAGAGGTGTCCATGGAGAGGATAAAGATCTAGAGGTGTCCATGGAGAGGACAAAGATCTAGAGGTGTCCATGGAGAGGACAAAGATCTAGAGGTGTCCATGGAGAGGACAAAGATCTAGAGGTGTCCATAGAGTGGATAAAGATCTAGAGGTGTCCATAGAGAGGATAAAGATCTAGAGGTGTCCATGGAGAGGATAACGATCTAGAGGTGTCCATAGAGAGGATAAAGATCTAGAGGTGTCCATAGAGAGGATAAAGATCTAGAGGTGTCCATAGAGAGGACAAAGATCGAGAGGTGTCCATGGAGAGGACAAAGATCTAGAGGTGTCCATAGAGAGGATAAAGATCTAGAGGTGTCCATAGAGAGGACAAAGATCTAGAGGTGTCCATGGAGCGGATAAAGATCTAGAGGTGTCCATGGAGAGGATAAAGATCTAGAGGTGTCCATGGAGAGGATAAAGATCTAGAGGTGTCCATGGAGAGGATCAAGATCTAGAGGTGTCCATGGAGAGGATCAAGATCTAGAGGTGTCCATGGAGAGGATAAAGATCTAGAGGTGTCCATGGAGAGGACAAAGATCTAGAGGTGTCCATGGAGAGGACAAAGATCTAGAGGTGTCCATGGAGAGGACAAAGATCTAGAGGTGTCCATAGAGTGGATAAAGATCTAGAGGTGTCCATAGAGAGGATAAAGATCTAGAGGTGTCCATGGAGAGGATAACGATCTAGAGGTGTCCATAGAGAGGATAAAGATCTAGAGGTGTCCATAGAGAGGATAAAGATCTAGAGGTGTCCATAGAGAGGATAAAGATCTAGAGGTGTCCATAGAGAGGATAAAGATCTAGAGGTGTCCATGGAGAGGACAAAGATCTAGAGGTGTCCATAGAGAGGACAAAGATCGAGAGGTGTCCATAGAGAGGACAAAGATCTAGAGGTGTCCATGGAGAGGACAAAGATCTAGAGGTGTCCATGGAGAGGACAAAGATCTAGAGGTGTCCATAGAGAGGATAAAGATCTAGAGGTGTCCATAGAGAGGATAACGATCTAGAGGTGTCCATAGAGAGGACAAAGATCTAGAGGTGTCCATGGAGCGGATAAAGATCTAGAGGTGTCCATGGAGAGGATAAAGATCTAGAGGTGTCCATGGAGAGGATAAAGATCTAGAGGTGTCCATAGAGAGGATAAAGATCTAGAGGTGTCCATAGAGAGGACAAAGATCTAGAGGTGTCCATGGAGCGGATAAAGATCTAGAGGTGTCCATGGAGAGGATAAAGATCTAGAGGTGTCCATGGAGAGGATAAAGATCTAGAGGTGTCCATGGAGAGGATAAAGATCTAGAGGTGTCCATGGAGAGGACAAAGATCTAGAGGTGTCCATGGAGAGGACAAAGATCTAGAGGTGTCCATGGAGAGGACAAAGATCTAGAGGTGTCCATAGAGTGGATAAAGATCTAGAGGTGTCCATAGAGAGGATAAAGATCTAGAGGTGTCCATGGAGAGGATAACGATCTAGAGGTGTCCATAGAGAGGATAAAGATCTAGAGGTGTCCATAGAGAGGATAAAGATCTAGAGGTGTCCATAGAGAGGATAAAGATCTAGAGGTGTCCATAGAGAGGATAAAGATCTAGAGGTGTCCATGGAGAGGACAAAGATCTAGAGGTGTCCATAGAGAGGACAAAGATCGAGAGGTGTCCATAGAGAGGACAAAGATCTAGAGGTGTCCATGGAGAGGACAAAGATCTAGAGGTGTCCATGGAGAGGACAAAGATCTAGAGGTGTCCATAGAGAGGATAAAGATCTAGAGGTGTCCATAGAGAGGATAACGATCTAGAGGTGTCCATAGAGAGGATAAAGATCTAGAGGTGTCCATAGAGAGGATAACGATCTAGAGGTGTCCATAGAGAGGATAAAGATCTAGAGGTGTCCATGGAGAAGACAAAGATCTAGAGGTGTCCATAGAGAGGATAAAGATCTAGAGGTGTCCATAGAGAGGATAAAGATCTAGAGGTGTCCATGGAGAGGATAAAGATCTAGAGTTGTCCATAGAGAGGATAAAGATCTAGAGGTGTCCATAGAGAGGATAAAGATCTAGAGGTGTCCATAGAGAGGATAAAGATCTAGAGGTGTCCATAGAGAGGACAAAGATCTAGAGGTGTCCATAGAGAGGGCAAAGATCTAGAGGTGTCCATAGAGAGGACAAAGATCTAGAGGTGTCCATAGAGGGGATAAAGGTCTAGAGGTGTCCATGGAGAGGATAAAGATCTAGAGGTGTCCATAGAGAGGACAAAGATCTAGAGGTGTCCATAGAGAGGACAAAGATCTAGAGGTGTCCATGGAGAGGACAAAGATCTCGAGGTGTCCATGGAGAGGACAAAGATCTAGAGGTGTCCATAGAGAGGACAAAGATCTAGAGGTGTCCATAGAGAGGATAAAGATCTAGAGGTGTCCATAGAGAGGATAAAGATCTAGAGGTGTCCATAGAGAGGATAAAGATCTAGAGGTGTCCATAGAGAGGATAAAGATCTAGAGGTGTCCATAGAGAGGACAAAGATCTAGAGGTGTCCATAGAGAGGATAAAGATCTAGAGGTGTCCATAGAGAGGATAAAGATCTAGAGGTGTCCATAGAGAGGGCAAAGATCTAGAGGTGTCCATAGAGAGGACAAAGATCTAGAGGTGTCCATAGAGGGGATAAAGGTCTAGAGGTGTCCATGGAGAGGATAAATATCTAGAGGTGTCCATAGAGAGGACAAAGATCTAGGTGTGTCCATAGAGAGGACAAAGATCTAGAGGTGTCCATGGTGAGGACAAAGATCTCGAGGTGTCCATGGAGAGGACAAAGATCTAGAGGTGTCCATAGAGAGGATAAAGATCTAGAGGTGTCCATAGAGAGGATAAAGATCTAGAGGTGTCCATGTAGCTGAACGGACTCTGGTTTCAGATGAACTGCTTGTTGACTTTGAGTCTCTGCTGCATGACGGTCGGCGTTGTTGGAATATTTTTGGGAGAATTCAGGTCACAGGGCGTCTTTTTCAAAATTAAAAACTGTAAATCCCAGAAAATCCGAAGAAATATTTACACTTGATATCACATATCAAAGGAGAGGCAGAGCGACTGAGCTGGACCAGAGCTCACTTCAGTTCACGTGTGAACTTATGTGTCGTCCTGTTAGTGCCGCACCTTCAGGCTGCAGGAAAGAAAGCAATAATAAGATCCTGCTTTCAGATTCAAATTCAGCCTAAAGCGAGTCACTCAAAGCTTCTTCTTCCTCCTTCTCTCAGCACCTCTCTCTCCGTCTGCTCTCTTTTACATTTATCTCATTCTCCTCTCCTTTAGTATGTAGGTCGAATGGCTGTGTTAAATGTAAACGTCCCTCATGCACAGCAGAGCAGACCTCGCTCATAAAACCAGCTGAAGTTAAATTAAACACCTCCAGCCACTTCAAACGTTCACCCAGGGAGTGTGTGTGTGTGTGCATGTGTGTGTGCATGTGTGTGTGCATGTGTATGTGCATGTGTGTGTGTGCATGTGTGCATGTGTATGTGTGCATGCACGTGTACGTGTGTGTGCATGTGTATGTGTGTGTGCATGTGTGTATGTGTGTGTGTGTGTATGTATGTGTGTGTGTGCGCATGTGTGTGCATGTGTATGTGCGCATGTGTGTGTGTGTGAGTGTATGTGCTGTGTGCATGTGTATGTGCGCATGTGTGTGCATGTGTATGTGCGCATGTGTGTGCGTGTGTATGTGTGTGCGTGTGCATGTGTGTGCGTGTGTATGTGTTGTGTGTGCATGTGTGTGTGTATGTATGTATGCGTGTGTGTGCGTGTATGTGTGTGTATGTATGTATGCGTGTGTGTGCGTGTATGTGTGTGTCTGTGTGTGTATGTGTATGTGTGTGTATGTGCGTGTGTGTGTGTATGTATGTGTGTGTGTGCGTGTATGTGTGTGTCTGTGTGTGTATGTGTATGTGCGTGTGTGTGTGTATGCATGTGTGTATGTATGTGTGTGTCTATGTCTGTCTGTTCTGTCTGTCTGTGAGAGAGAGAGAGAGTGTGTGTGTGAGTGTGTGAGTGTGTGAGTGAGTGAGTGAGTGTGTGTGTGTGAGTGTGTGAGTGAGTGTGAGTGTGTGTGTGAGTGTGTGAGTGAGTGTGAGTGTGTGTGTGAGTGTGTGAGTGTGTGAGTGAGTGAGTGAGTGTGTGTGTGTGTGAGTGTGTGAGTGAGTGTGTGAGTGTGTGTGTGTGAGTGTGTGAGTGAGTGAGTGAGTGTGTGTGTGTGAGTGTGTGAGTGAGTGTGAGTGTGTGAGTGTGAGTGTGAGTGTGTGTGTGAGTGAGTGAGTGAGTGTGTGAGTGTGTGTGTGTGAGTGTGTGAGTGAGTGTGTGAGTGAGTGAGTGAGTGTGTGTGTGTGAGTGTGTGAGTGAGTGTGAGTGTGTGTGTGTGTGTGTGTGTGTGAGTGTGTGAGTGAGTGAGTGTGAGTGTGTGAGTGTGTGAGTGTGTGAGTGAGTGTGTGAGTGAGTGTGAGTGTGTGTGTGAGTGTCATTACTCCCTCTGTAAGCCCGAGGAGGAAGGAGACGAGGAATAATCTCCCGTCTGATTTCCCTGTGCAGCGGGTCAGAGCTGCAGAGAGGAGTCACGTCGAGGTGAGTCGAGCCTCTGAATCTCAATCAGCTTCTTTCTTTCTCTCTTTCTTTCTCTCTCTCTCTTTTCTTTTTGTCAATGATGACCTGAGATGACCGCCGGCTGGTCACTGCGGATGGATTTGTTAGCGGCAGGTCGTCGTGGCTGTTTCACACTTCATGGACTTCTTCTGTTCATATCCAACACCGACTCACATCTGTGTTCAAATCAAGCAATCTGATTGGTCCACAGCCCAGAACCACACAATACATAACGAGGAGCTCAAGAGAACCCGACACAAAATCAACACAATTAAAGAGAACCGTCCTCCAGGTCTAAGCAGAAGTCCTCCCACTGCATCAGTTTGATGGAAACCATGCCCACTCACGGCGAAACCACGCCCACTTCGTTATGACGAAACATGACAGCAATATGCATAATATTTGATGGATTTAGTTTATCAGACCTTAAATGAGACCTGTCAATCACTGTGTAGCCCCGCCCTAAAGCATCCCCTGCTTTATGGTCCGTTTGACTCTAAATGGACCATAATGTACTAAATGAACATCATGCTGTATTGAAGAAGACTTGAAACTAGAGATTGAGACCATAAACTCATGTTTACAATGTTTACTGAGGTAACAAATCAAGAGAGAAGTAGAGTCATTTTCTCATAGACTTCTATACAACCAGAGGAGTCGCCCCCTGGTGGACACTAGAGAGAATGCAGCTTTAACACGTGAAGCTTTGGAGACACAAAGACACTCACATGTTGCCAGAGGTCTCGCTCCTCTCCTAAGTCCTCGTCTGGAGGACTCATGTGAGGACAGGTGTGAGGCGGCAGTCGCCTTCCTCCCCAGATGATTTCTGGGTAAATTTGCATTCCAGCAGCCTCGTCTGAATGTAAATGTGGAGGATCACAGGCGGCGTGTCCTCAGGAAGGTCATGAGAGGAGGAGACGAGCCGGTTATTGATTAACCCTTTAAATATCAAAGAGAGGCTTTTATAGTTTGATAATAACATACGAAGCCTTCTTATGCATTATAATGTTAATTCATCACTTCCTGTCTCTTTCACATTAAAAGCAGCCATTCCACTCAATCCATCACACACCTTTGGAACATATTAATCCTCATTATCAAACATCAGAATAAGGATTGAGTATTCATTGACAGAGCTCATATTGAAACAGCTTCAGCCTGAAATGATAAACGTTCATTAACGGGGATCAAATTCATCATGAATAATAACAATGAAGTTCATATTTGTGCCTTTGATTTAACATTCAACAGATGGTTTCATTGAAGGTTCTAATAGGAGTCTCTCAGCTGATTCTGCATCATGGCTCCAGTTTATCTTATTCATCATATTTATGAATTCATCTTTGTTTCTTTTTAAAAACACCTGATGTGAACTTATCAAGTCGTGCCTCCTCCTCCTCCTCCTCCTCCTCCTCCTCCTCCTCCTCCTCCTCCTCCTCCTCCTCCTCCTCCTCCTCCTCCTCCTCCTCCTCCTCCTCCTCCTCCTCCTCCTCCTCCTCCTCCTCCTCCTCCTCCTCCTCCTCCTCCTCCTCCTCCTCCTCCTCCTCCTCCTCCTCCTCCTCCTCCTCCTCCTCCTCCTCCTCCTCCTCCTCCTCCTCCTCCTCCTCCTCCTCCTCCTCCTCCTCCTCCTCCTCCTCCTCCTCCTCCTCCTCCTCCTCCTCCTCCTCCTCCTCCTCCTCCTCCTCCTCCTCCTCCTCCTCCTCCTCCTCCATATTAAATTCTGGAGGAACTCAACCCAGAAATGCATCAATCTGATTGGTTCAGTGGCCCCTGATGCTCTCCTGATAGATTGGGAAGAAAAGTCGTCTCTCTCTCTCCCTGGACGACCTCCATCCCCTGAGCCGGCCCGTGGACTGAGCCTCTATATGTGGACAGATTAGAGTCAGCACAAACTTAAACACTACTTAGTTAGGTTGAGACAACTAAACTACTTAGAGTAGAGGTACCGTTACTGCAGTACAAGCAGTACTACTACAGAGTAGAGGTACCGTTACTGCAGTACAAGCAGTACTACTACAGAGTAGAGGTACCGTTACTGCAGTACAAGCAGTACTACTACAGAGTAGAGGTACCGTTACTGCAGTACAAGCAGTACTACTACAGAGTAGAGGTACCGTTACTGCAGTACTACTACAGAGTAGAGGTACCGTTACTGCAGTACAAGCAGTACTACTACAGAGTAGAGGTACCGTTACTGCAGTACAAGCAGTACTACTACAGAGTAGAGGTACCGTTACTGCAGTACAAGCAGTACTACTACAGAGTAGAGGTACCGTTACTGCAGTACAAGCAGTACTACTACAGAGTAGAGGTACCGTTACTGCAGTACAAGCAGTACTACTACAGAGTAGAGGTACCGTTACTGCAGTACAAGCAGTACTACTACAGAGTAGAGGTACCGTTACTGCAGTACAAGCAGTACTACTACAGAGTAGAGGTACCGTTACTGCAGTACAAGCAGTACTACTACAGAGTAGAGGTACCGTTACTGCAGTACAAGTAGTACTACTACAGAGTAGAGGTACCGTTACTGCAGTACAAGCAGTACTACTAGAGTAGAGGTACCGTTACTGCAGTACAAGCAGTACTACTAGAGTAGAGGTACCGTTACTGCAGTACAAGCAGTACTACTACAGAGTAGAGGTACCGTTACTGCAGTACAAGCAGTACTACTACAGAGTAGAGGTACCGTTACTGCAGTACAAGCAGTACTACTACAGAGTAGAGGTACCGTTACTGCAGTACAAGCAGTACTACTACAGAGTAGAGGTACTGTTACTGCAGTACAAGCAGTACTACTACAGAGTAGAGGTACTGGTACTGCAGTACAAGCAGTACTACTAGAGTAGAGGTACTGTTACTGCAGTACAAGCAGTACTACTAGAGTAGAGGTACTGTTACTGCAGTACAAGCAGTACTACTAGAGTAGAGGTACTGTTACTGCAGTACTACTACAGAGTAGAGGTACTGTTACTGCAGTACAAGTCGTACTACTACAGAGTAGAGGTACTGTTACTGCAGTACAAGTCGTACTACTACAGAGTAGAGGTACTGTTACTGCAGTACAAGTAGTACTACTACAGAGTAGAGGTACTGTTACTGCAGTACAAGTAGTACTACTACAGAGTAGAGGTACTGTTACTGCAGTACAAGTAGTACTACTACAGAGTAGAGGTACTGTTACTGCAGTACAAGTAGTACTACTACAGAGTAGAGGTACTGTTACTGCAGTACAAGCAGTACTACTACAGAGTAGAGGTACTGTTACTGCAGTACAAGCAGTACTACTACAGAGTAGAGGTACTGGTACTGCAGTACAAGCAGTACTACTAGAGTAGAGGTACTGTTACTGCAGTACAAGTAGTACTACTACAGAGTAGAGGTACTGTTACTGCAGTACAAGCAGTACTACTAGAGTAGAGGTACTGTTACTGCAGTACAAGTAGTACTACTACAGAGTAGAGGTACTGTTACTGCAGTACAAGTAGTACTACTACAGAGTAGAGGTACTGTTACTGCAGTACAAGCAGTACTACTACAGAGTAGAGGTACTGGTACTGCAGTACAAGCAGTACTACTACAGAGTAGAGGTACTGGTACTGCAGTACAAGCAGTACTACTACAGAGTAGAGGTACTGGTACTGCAGTACAAGCAGTACTACTACAGAGTAGAGGTACTGGTACTGCAGTACAAGCAGTACTACTACAGAGTAGAGGTACTGGTACTGCAGTACAAGCAGTACTACTACAGAGTAGAGGTACTGGTACTGCAGTACAAGCAGTACTACTACAGAGTAGAGGTACTGGTACTGCAGTACAAGCAGTACTACTACAGAGTAGAGGTACTGGTACTGCAGTACAAGCAGTACTACTACAGAGTAGAGGTACTGGTACTGCAGTACAAGCAGTACTACTACAGAGTAGAGGTACTGTTACTGCAGTACAAGCCGTACTATTACAGAGTAGAGGTACTGTTACTGCAGTACAAGCAGTACTACTACAGAGTAGAGGTACTGTTACTGCAGTACAAGCAGTACTACTACAGAGTAGAGGTACTGTTACTGCAGTACAAGCCGTACTACTACAGAGTAGAGGTACTGTTACTGCAGTACAAGCAGTACTACTAGAGTAGAGGTACTGTTACTGCAGTACAAGCAGTACTACTACAGAGTAGAGGTACTGTTACTGCAGTACAAGCAGTACTACTACAGAGTAGAGGTACTGGTACTGCAGTACAAGCAGTACTACTACAGAGTAGAGGTACTGGTACTGCAGTACAAGCAGTACTACTACAGAGTAGAGGTACTGTTACTGCAGTACAAGCAGTACTACTACAGAGTAGAGGTACTGGTACTGCAGTACAAGCAGTACTACTACAGAGTAGAGGTACTGGTACTGCAGTACAAGCAGTACTACTACAGAGTAGAGGTACTGGTACTGCAGTACAAGCAGTACTACTACAGAGTAGAGGTACTGGTACTGCAGTACAAGCAGTACTACTACAGAGTAGAGGTACTGGTACTGCAGTACAAGCAGTACTACTACAGAGTAGAGGTACTGGTACTGCAGTACAAGCAGTACTACTACAGAGTAGAGGTACTGGTACTGCAGTACAAGCAGTACTACTACAGAGTAGAGGTACTGTTACTGCAGTACAAGCCGTACTATTACAGAGTAGAGGTACTGTTACTGCAGTACAAGCAGTACTACTACAGAGTAGAGGTACTGTTACTGCAGTACAAGCAGTACTACTACAGAGTAGAGGTACTGTTACTGCAGTACAAGCCGTACTACTACAGAGTAGAGGTACTGTTACTGCAGTACAAGCAGTACTACTAGAGTAGAGGTACTGTTACTGCAGTACAAGCAGTACTACTACAGAGTAGAGGTACTGTTACTGCAGTACAAGCAGTACTACTACAGAGTAGAGGTACTGGTACTGCAGTACAA
Organism: Ophthalmolycus amberensis; assembly: GCA_024529925.1. Classification (NCBI taxonomy): domain Eukaryota; kingdom Metazoa; phylum Chordata; class Actinopteri; order Perciformes; family Zoarcidae; genus Ophthalmolycus; species Ophthalmolycus amberensis. The sequence continues at coordinate 614,694 of JAFEUB010000264.1, read as the reverse complement.
GCAGTACTACTACAGAGTAGAGGTACTGGTACTGCAGTACAAGCAGTACTACTACAGAGTAGAGGTACTGTTACTGCAGTACAAGCAGTACTACTACAGAGTAGAGGTACTGGTACTGCAGTACAAGCAGTACTACTACAGAGTAGAGGTACTGGTACTGCAGTACAAGTAGTACTACTACAGAGTAGAGGTACTGGTACTGCAGTACAAGTAGTACTACTACAGAGTAGAGGTACTGTTACTGCAGTACAAGCAGTACTACTACAGAGTAGAGGTACTGGTACTGCAGTACAAGTAGTACTACTACAGAGTAGAGGTACTGTTACTGCAGTACAAGTAGTACTACTACAGAGTAGAGGTACTGTTACTGCAGTACAAGTAGTACTACTACAGAGTAGAGGTACTGTTACTGCAGTACAAGTAGTACTACTACAGAGTAGAGGTACTGTTACTGCAGTACAAGTAGTACTACTACAGAGTAGAGGTACTGTTACTGCAGTACAAGTAGTACTACTACAGAGTAGATGTACTGTTACTGCAGTACAAGTAGTACTACTACAGAGTAGAGGTACTGTTACTGCAGTACAAGCAGTACTACTACAGAGTAGAGGTACTGTTACTGCAGTACAAGCAGTACTACTACAGAGTAGAGGTACTGTTACTGCAGTACAAGCAGTACTACTACAGAGTAGAGGTACTGTTACTGCAGTACAAGCAGTACTACTACAGAGTAGAGGTACTGGTACTGCAGTACAAGCCGTACTACTACAGAGTAGAGGTACTGTTACTGCAGTACAAGCAGTACTACTACAGAGTAGAGGTACTGTTACTGCAGTACAAGCAGTACTACTACAGAGTAGAGGTACTGTTACTGCAGTACAAGCCGTACTACTACAGAGTAGAGGTACTGTTACTGCAGTACAAGCAGTACTACTACAGAGTAGAGGTACTGTTACTGCAGTACAAGCCGTACTACTACAGAGTAGAGGTACTGTTACTGCAGTACAAGCAGTACTACTACAGAGTAGAGGTACTGGTACTGCAGTACAAGCAGTACTACTACAGAGTAGAGGTACTGTTACTGCAGTACAAGCAGTACTACTACAGAGTAGAGGTACTGGTACTGCAGTACAAGCAGTACTACTACAGAGTAGAGGTACTGTTACTGCAGTACAAGCAGTACTACTACAGAGTAGAGGTACTGTTACTGCAGTACAAGTAGTACTACTACAGAGTAGAGGTACTGTTACTGCAGTACAAGTAGTACTACTACAGAGTAGAGGTACTGTTACTGCAGTACAAGCAGTACTACTACAGAGTAGAGGTACTGTTACTGCAGTACAAGTAGTACTACTACAGAGTAGAGGTACTGTTACTGCAGTACAAGCAGTACTACTAGAGAGTAGATGTCGGAGCGGTCGGTCGATTAACGCGCATTCTCTCGTAGTGTCACTTCAAAACTTTCTTTTATTCCAGAACAGCATCAGAAGCATACATGGAAGTCATCTTAAACAGAAAAACCCGCTTTGTCTCATAATGCGTAATGCGTAATTCGTAATGCGTAATTCGTAATGCGGTTGAAAAATAGTTCGCCCTTCCGCTCTCTAGTCGAAAAAACACACCTGCACGTCCTCAGGTGAGGTCTACATAAAGAGTTAACGCCCCGACGTCATCATTGCGTCATCATTTCGGCAGTAACATCTTAACCGGTTCAACAGTAAATCATAATCAGCATGGTTTGATGTACAAGCGGTAGCATGATTATAATTTCCTTAAAAGTATAGAATGTACAGGTAAAACACAAATCAGAGTAATGGCTTCTACAGTAGAGGTACTGTTACTGCAGTACAAGCAGTACTACTACAGAGTAGAGTACTGAGGTGAGTGATGCAGAGGCTGAACAGGATGAACGGGTGAGTGCTGCCCCCTGGTGGATGAGCAGTGACACTACAGTCAACCAGAGCAGCTCCGTCCTCATTGGCTGATATGTTAGAAGAGATGGTGATGAAGACGAGCAGCGTTCTGACCACTGGTATTCATTCAGATGGTGTTTGAGAGGTTGTGTGTTCACCGCTCTCATGAGTTACATGTTTGAAATGAGTAAATGTTCTTGTTACACATGTGAACTTCATACAGTTTCTCCATCATTTACGTTGTTTCAGTGACTCGTGTGTTTCTGTTCTTCATTACGTCG
>JAFEUB010000264.1:595000-607500 GCA_024529925.1 Ophthalmolycus amberensis | reverse complement strand
TCAGCGGAGACAGAGACACGTCAGCAGAGACAGAGACACGTCAGCAGAGACAGAGACACATCAGCGGAGACAGAGACACATCAGCGGAGACAGAGACACGTCAGCAGAGACAGAGACACATCAGCGGAGACAGAGACACGTCAGCAGATACAGAGACACGTCAAGACAGACACATCAAGACAGAGACACGTCAAGACAGAGACACATCAAGACAGAGACACATCAGCGGAGACAGAGACACGTCAGCAGAGACAGAGACACGTCAAGACAGACACATCAAGACAGAGACACGTCAAGACAGAGACACATCAAGACAGAGACACGTCAGCAGAGACAGAGACACATCAGCGGAGACAGAGACACGTCAGCAGATACAGAGACACGTCAAGACAGACACATCAAGACAGACACATCAAGACAGAGACACGTCAAGACAGAGACACATCAGAGACAGAGACACGTCAGCAGAGACAGAGACACGTCAGGAGACAGAGACACATCAGCGGAGACAGAGACACGTCAGCAGAGACAGAGACACGTCAAGACAGACACGTCAGCGGGAGGGTTCCTTTAGAGTCAGAGGGAACCAAGGAGCGTACGACGATGTTTAACTGTGTGTGTGTATATATGTGTGTACCAGTAAAAACTGTGATGACTGAGTCGTCTTTAGCTGCCTGATCCAGAGCTGCAATGATGTCATTGTACATCTGAAAGAAAAGAGGAACATAAGAACAAATATCCCCCACACACACACACGCACACACACACACACACACACACACACACACACACACACACACACACACACACACACACACACACACACACACACACACACACACACACACACACACACACACACACACACACACACACACACACACACACACACACCTCAGTAGTGATGGCGTTTTTCTTGGCCGGTCGATTCAGTGTGATGGTGGTGATGTCATCCTCCGTCGTGACCAATAGCGTCTCATACGCCGGTCCGCTCCCAGCAGGCCGTGCGGCCATGTGGGCGGAGCTCCCACCTTCTGCTGCCACCAGGGAGCCAATCAGGTCGCAGTACTGCTGCCGGGCTTCGTCCTGAGACACAAACAGAGGTTCACACCCGTGGTTGTGTCCGATTGGTGCGGCCCAAAGGACCCCCCTGCTACATGGAGCGGTCCTACCTGTGACACGGAGCCCAGAGACTTCCACGCGTCCCATTTCACCTTGTTCACGAAGTCCAGCATGCCTGGTTTGGGGGTGTTACAGGGACCCTGAGTGGCCTGCAGGAGGAGGAGGAAACATGACTGTAGGCTTCACTGTCTCTTCAAAATAAAAGTGCTGCTCCTCTCTGAAACACAACCACCAAGACTAGAAGAAGAGAGAACTAGAGCAGAACAGACCCCAGCGTGTCCCCCCCTCTTCTTCCTGTTGACCCCTTCACAATAAAAGAGCCGGTGAGCTCACCTGTTTGAACAGAGCGTAGATCTGCAGCTTCACCTCGTTTCCCGGGTCCTTCTTCAGGGAGGACAGTCTGTCCTTAGCCTGATCGAACTGCTGCACCGTCACACCTGAACACGATGACATCATCACTACCACAGTAGGGCTGGGCGGTATGACCAAAAATGCATATCACGGTATTTTGTAAGACTCTGGCGGTTCACAAACTGTTGTGTCGTGGTGTTTTGCCCTGTTAAAGAGCGTTAGTTGTGGGTTGTTCATTGTTGTTATTATAATTGTTGTTATAATAATTGTTGTTATAAAGTTATAAAGTAAACCATGAGTAGGGTTCCCTCTCAACACAGGTAAGACAACTAGCTCCGTCCGTAGTGCTCCTAGCGGCGAACAATATGTTTTGCTGCCTGTTGAAGAGCAACAGAAGTTGTTTTCGGCTGTGCACCGGTATGACGGTATATGAAAAATTCATATCGTACGGGAAATTAAAACTGGTATACCGGTTCAACCAGCCCTACCACGACGACATCATCACTACCATGATGACCTCATCACTACCACGACGACATCATCACTACCATGATGACCTCATCACTACCACGACGACGTCATCACTACCACGACGACCTCATCACTACCACGACGACATCATCACTACCACGACGACATCATCATCATCACTACACACAGGTGATGATGAATCTGGAGCAAAGGGCTCAGCTAGCACACAGCTAACTGCAGCTACATGGACTTCAGCTAGCATCGTCACAAGAATCTCTCTCTCTCTCTCTGTGTGCAGCAGAGGGGGCGGAGCTTAGCTCTTGTTATCTCGTCATAGTTTCCAGATGTTCCAGCTGTGGAGTGAAGGACCTGGTTGAGGTGTTGGCAGCAGATACTCACCCATCATGGGAGAGGTGTGGAGCTTCAGACGGGGGACGCTGGAGAGTCTGAGGGAGGAGAAGAGTCAGTGAGCTACTAAAGGGACGCCTTACTGTCTCTCTGCTCTCATCGGACTTCTTCTCACAGAGAGGAGAAACCAAAGTGTGTCTCCTGTTGAGGCTCCGATACCTCGAGTGTAAAATACTGATCCAGTAGTTACACGAGTCCACTGGAGACATTCAGTGATATAACCCTGTCTCTCTCTCTCTCTCTCTGTCTCTCTCTGTGTCTGAATATAAACACATTTTACATATCACACAACATATCACACAGTCCACTTCAACATTAGCTGATGATAATATAATAATTATAATAATTAGTTGATGGTCGTTCCGCTTCAGTTTGTTCAGCACTCGGAATCATGAATAAATTAGATGACGTCACGCTGCTCCATGAATCTGGAGCAAAGGTCTCTGCTAACAAGCTAGCTGCAGCTACACGGACTCTAAGCTAGCACGGTCACAAGAACGAGACGAACACAAATAAACTGCCGTGAACAAGCAGTCGTACATGACGTTAGCTCACATGGTGGTGCTCACCTCCTGAGTGTGCCAAAGCGCCAGGGAGCGGACAGCTTCAGCGCCACGGCGGCCATTTAAACCCGGAGACGGAGGTCCAAAGTGCGGGAGGTCGGAGGAGCTAACGTAGCTTAGCCACGGCCGAGACAACCGGCCTCCTGGTGTTTACACCGCTGGTCCCGCCCACTCCGTCCTCCTCTGCTCGCCCATTGGTTGCCGTGAAGTGCCTTGCCACTCTGATTGGTCCAGGGAACGAAGGCTTCGACAACGTGCCTACCAATTAGAACGCAGGCTTTAAAAAGCGGAGACCCGCCTCCGTTCGTGCGCTCGGCCAATCGGGACAGGGACGCACAACAAACTTCATTTATAGCCCAACAAACACATAAAGAAAAACAAAACAGTAGTTTTATGAATTATCATCATAATGGAAATAAAGTTAAACCTCAAAGGATTATTTTTATTTAAACTAAATTCATTTCTTTAGTGAATAAACTCATCAGAGCAGCTTCACTTTGAGTTTCATGACCACAGAGAAAAATGCTGTTTTTTAAGTCGAAACGTCAACAAATATTAACAGAAGCAGAATATTTAGTTTGATGGAAACATCATTTATGAAATGATTACATGTATTGTTCTCAATAGATGTTGAGTTAGTGGAAATGTTTAGATTCATCACGACATATAAACATGTTGTTTGTTAATATTGTAAAGTATCTAAAGTTACGGAATAAGAACAAATTGTGAAGCATCAATAACTTCAGAACTGACTTCAAATGTTAAACTGAATTTAAAAATGGCCGCCTGATTTAAGGCAAGAAGTTGTGATATAAAAAGTAATCTGTTGTTGTTGTGTTGTTGTTGTGTTGGTGTTGTTGTTGTGTTGGTGTTGTGTTGCTGTTGTTGTGTTGGTGTTGTTTGTTGTGTTGCTGTTGTTGTGTTGTTGTGGTGTTGTTGTTGTGTTGCTGTTGTTGTGTTGTTGTGGTGTTGTTGTTGTGTTGCTGTCTGCAGCTGAACATCTCTGTTACTTGTGTTCCGTGTGAAGGCTTAACATTGTCCATAAAGGTTCCATTGATCAGTGTAACATTGAAGGAGCACTCTAACATGGAGAGCAGATCAGACTTCAGCTGCTGGTTTGTTGGTTTGGACAGCAGGAGGCGCTGCTGCACCAACAATGAGACTCCAACACACAACAGGTTTCTGTCTCATGTGACTCAGACACACAGAGACAGGCCGGGTTCAACCCTGTGACACGGACACAGATAACATCCATCAGCATCACTATGATTTTTTTTTTTTACTTTTTTTTTTTTGCTGCCGGGATTCGCGGGCCACATAAAATGACGTGGCGGGCCGGGAGTTTGAGACCCCTGGTCTAGAGGGTCAGGACCCAGACCTGGGGGTCTCCTGAGGGTCTAAAGCAGGGATCTCAAACTCCCGGCCCGCGGGCCGAATCCGGCCCGCCACGTCATTTTATGCGGCCCGCGAATCCACCAGCAAAACAAAAAAAAAAGTTTAAAAAAAAATTTATTTTCTTTTTTTAAAAAAAGTTAGACTTCATAATAAAAATATCCCCATAGTCGAAATTATGAGATAGAAAGTCGAAGTTATGAGATAGAAAGTCGAAGTTATGAGATAGAAAGTCATAATGATGAGATACTTAAACATAGAAGCAGCTCTTTGGCTGGTTACTGTACATTTGAAATGGAAATGTATTGGACATTGAAGACTACTTTAAACGTGGCTTTAAAACACATGAAATACTTCATGTGGGATTGTGCAAACGCACCCTTGAAAGGATTTTAAGCTTTGAACAAAGTTATTGTAATAACTTGTTTGATATTTGTCTTTGATATTTTCTTTAATAGTTTGATCTTTGATAGAGTCATGTGGGTTTCTTAACCCTAAATTAAAAGGATTTAAGTTGTAATAACAGAAATGTGCTTAAATATATGTTTACATTTATATAACTGCATGTACAATATTTTTACACTTGAATAAACAATAATCAAATGCAGAGACAGTTATTTACCAATATGTTACGAGTAGTTACATTTACACAGTCTTACATTTACAACCGGCCCTTTGAGGGCGACGTGATGCTGATGTGGCCCGGAGTGAAAATGAGTTTGAGACCCCTGGTCTAAAGGGTCAGATGGAAGGTGGTTCACCTTAACCCACGTCCTCCTGTCACACAGAAAGCTCCAGATCCAGAGCAATAAGAAGCAGCTGATGTTCAGCTGTGTTGTTGTTCCTCAGTCTGGAACAGAAACCTTCACACAGAAAGCTCTTATAGATTCATGTTCATGAGTTAAACATAAAGATAATGCAGCAACATTTTGACCAGAACTCATTTTAATTCAACGTGTTCAAGCCGAGAGACGCTCATAAACACATCATCATACAAAGAGGATCTGTGTGAGCTCACACACACACACCCACACACACACACACACACACACTACAGGAACTCAGCTGATTTCCTGTAAATGAAGAGGGGCGGAGCTACAGTGATCATGTGATCCAGTTGCATGAGAACAGGGAGGGAACCCTGAAGTGTTCATCACAAAGTTCAGACTCCATAGACGGTCCTCGTCTATTGGTTGACGGAGCCGCGGTGTGTTTCAAAGAGCAGATCAGGAAGTAAAGTGATCTTTCAAAATAAAACAGGAAACCGACCATGTAGAATCCCAGCACCGTGACAGAGACGGTCTCCTCCCTCAAACCAAAGCCACGTCTGTAGCTACACTGACTGGATCAACAGTGTCTGTGCTGGTGAGCAGAGAGAAAGCTCTCTGTGTTCACATCTCACTACTCTAGTAGCTTCTAACTGAATCTCACTGAAAGCTACTTTCACTCACGAGTCCCCGTTTGTAGGTTCAGATATCAGCTGATGTTATTGTTTACTGATTGTTTCAGTCAAATCAATATCATATCTTCTTCATATGTTCTCTCTGGTTTCTCTGTTTCAGGAGACAGTGGTCTGCAGGAGGTTTTAGAGGAACATAAGATCAGTCTGAAGGAGAGATGTGAACGTGTGACTGAAGGAAGTGATGAAACAGGAAGTGGAACCCTCCTCAACAGGATCTACACTGAGCTCTACATCACAGAGGGACAGAGTGAAGAGGTGAATACCCAACATGAGGTGAGGCAGCTTGAGTCAGCTTCCAAGAAGAAGAGCCTCCATGACACTCCGATCAAGTGCCACGACATCTTTAAAGCCTCCGCTGACCAACAGAGACGCATCAGAGTCGTTCTGACCAACGGCGTCGCCGGCGCTGGAAAAACCTTCTCGGTGCAGAAGTTCACTCTGGACTGGGCCGAGGGTTTGGAGAACCAAGATGTCAGTCTGGTGGTTCTGCTGTCGTTCAGGGAGCTGAACTTGATCAAAGATGAGCAGTACAGTCTTCTCCAGCTGATCCATGTTTTCCATCCAACATTACAGAAGGTCCCAGCAGAGGAGCTCTCTGTCTGTAACGTTGTGTTCATCTTTGATGGTCTGGATGAAACCAGACTTTCACTGGATTTCATCACCAATGAGGTCGTGTCTGATGTCACACAGAAGGCATCGGTCAACGTGCTGCTGACGAACCTCATCGAGGGGAACCTGCTTCCCTCGGCTCTCGTCTGGATAACTTCCAGACCTGCAGCAGCCAATCAGATCCCTCGTAGACGTGTTGACAGGGTAACAGAAGTACGAGGCTTCACCGACCCCCAGAAGGACCAGTACTTCAGGAGGAGGTTCAGTGATGAAGAGCTGTCCAGCAGCATCATCTCACACATCAAGACATCCAGGAGCCTCCACATCATGTGTCTGATCCCAGTCTTCTGCTGGATCACTGCTACAGTTCTGGACCACATGTGGACTACAGACCAGAGAGGAGAGCTGCCCAAGACCCTGACTGACATGTACTCACACTTCCTGCTGGTCCAGACAAAGAGGAAGAAGCAGAAGTACCATGAGGGACATGAGACGAGTCCTCAGGAGCTGACGGAGGCCGACAGGGAAGTCCTTCTGAAGCTGGGGAGGCTGGCGTTTGAACATCTGGAGAAAGGAAACATCATGTTCTACCAAGAAGACCTGGAGCAGTGTGGTCTTGATGTCACGGAGGCCTCTGTGTTCTCAGGAGTTTGTACAGAGATCTTCAAAAGAGAGAGTGTGATCTTCCAGAAAACAGTCTACTGCTTTGTTCATCTGAGTGTTCAAGAGTTTCTGGCTGCAGTCTACATGTTCCACTGTTTCACAACCAGGAAGACAGAGGTACTGAAGGACTTCATGGGAGAAGACTACGAGTGTTCATCTCTGGATGACTTCCTGAAGAGAGCCATGGAGAAATCCCTTGAAAGTCAAAATGGCCACCTGGACCTGTTTGTCCGCTTCCTTCATGGCCTCTCTCTGGAGTCCAACCAGAGACTCTTAGGAGGCCTGCTGGGTCAGACAGACAACCGTCCAGAAACCATCCAGAGAGCCATCAACAACCTGAAGGAGATGAACAGTGATTTCATCTCTCCTGACAGAAGCATCAACATCTTCCACTGTCTGATGGAGATGAACGAGCTCTCAGTACATCAGGAGATCCAAGAGTTCCTGAAGTCAGAGAACAGATCAGAGAAGGAACTCTCATTGATCCACTGCTCAGCTCTGGCCTACATGCTGCAGATGTCAGAGGAGGTTCTGGATGAGTTGGACCTGAACAAGTACAACACATCAGAGGAGGGATGACGGAGACTGATTCCAGCTGTGAGGAACTGCAGAAAGGCTGAGTAAGTCCAGATGTGATGAACTTCATGAGTCAGTGTAGATCAGTAGTTCAGTCCTTCTAATACAGACACTATGAAATTCATCTTCTTAACATAGTGGTCCAGTTGTTTCATACTAAATCATAGTTCAGTGATATTTCATCACAGATGTTCTTGATGTTTCTAATGCTGCGAGTGAAAACATGCTTCAGTTTCAGTTGGTTTAGTTTTCACTGTGAAGTTAATGAACACAGTTATTCTGTTGATTCCTGATGGTTGTTATATTTCATATTGATATAATTCTTCCTCTATTGATCTTCCTTTGGGTGATGGAGGCGACATGCAAACCTGGTAAACAGATGAAGGACTTTAGAGGTTGTGTTGGAGCTTTGATCACCACATGTAGCAGCATGTTGCAGTCATCACTTCATGTACTTTAGTTGTTAATACATCAGGAGCTTCTACACGGTGGCTCACATCATCTTCTATCCTGGTTATGAAACGTTGGCCCTGTTCGGCCCTCAACGTAGTCCCAGTTGTTGCGGCCTCTCTGTGGTGGAGTTTGACGGCCTGTCCTAAAGGATGTGAATAAAGTGAGAGTGACAGCATGAAGGAGCCAATGAGAGCACAGGAGGACACATGTTCACACTACTGCACAGCCAGTGGGCTGTAATGATGGAAGTAGTGAGGCCAGGAAAGAGTCCACATGTTCTCATACGTTGCTGCTTTCCTCCTCAAACTCTTCAACATCTTTTCAGCTCAACTGCAGGATGTTGGTTCTTTGAACCGTTGCCTCCACGAAGGAGTTCAGATCTCCTCTTTAGTAGAATTCACCTTTACCCAGCTGAGTGACATGAAGTATGTTCATGATGGTCCACATGAAGTCCTTGTGTGTCTCCTGAGATCCAGACCCTGTAGGGTCAGATGGATGTAATGTACTTCTACTTCAGAGGACAACATTGTACTTCTACATTTACCTGACAGCGAAATGTTACTGGTTACGCTGAAGATTCACATGTGACTCACAAAATGATCAAGAATTAAAATATGAAGCGTTATTATTTATTAACTATCCAGCATCATGTTAGAACTGAAAGCTCTGCCTTTAACAGACGTTAATAATAATATTAATATTATTATTAATGTCATATTGTTCTGTATTTTGATGCTTTCACAACCATCTTGACTTGGTGTAAACATTTGAATACAGGACTTTTACTGAGCAGCTCCTCCTCCTCCTCCTCCTCCTCCTCCTCCTTCTCCTCCTCCAACATTCCCAGTCAGAGAAAGGCTGTAAAGTAAATCAACACAATGTTTTGCTGAAGGCCTCAAATCACTAAATCTACCCAGAAAAACACACCAGGTCGGGTTACTGAGCGTCAGAAACATCAGTGTTGTATTAGAGCAGTGGTTCTCAAACTGTGGGGCGCGGTGGTATTACAGGTGGGGCGCAGGGGGAAATGCAGGATTTTTGTATTTCAAAAAAAGATTTTTTTTTAAAAGTAATTCATAAATACATGGTGAAATGCCTGTACTTTCGTGTAAATGTTTACGTTACGCCGTTAACAGGTTACGCTTGCGCATGTGCGACGGCCATGATCCTTGGCGACTCACATGTGTGGCTTAGTGTTCCAAATGAAGAGACATTTGGCGGGAACAGAAAAGCAACCGCAAGCGATGCATCCGAGACGAACAGCAAGCAGCAAGAAGAACATGTGATGAGGCCTCTCTTGCTCTGGGTTCACAGTGAACGCGGTAGAAGATGAGCAGAGACCAGTCTGTGCTTTATGTCTGAAAACTAGCTGCGGAGAGTATGAAACTTGTTTTGTTTAGTTTTTCACAGGTTGCACTTTATTGTTATCTTGAAAAGATGTTTAATGCAAAACAGGTTAATTGCAGCCAATTGCAATAAGCTATTTTTTGCCAAATTGTAGTTCTTTTTTGCAGATATCACTTTATTTGCATTGTTCTAACAAAGTGATTGCACATTGTATTTGTTTTTGTCTGATGGAGTAATCTGGTTTCCTTAAAAGTGATTGCAATTTTCTTTATTCTATTATTTGAAAAAGCACAGACGGAGGAGTCACAAAATGTTATTTCAATAAAAATTCAACATGGACCATTCTGTTACAGTTTTGTTGGGGCGTGAACATCTTTCTTCCTCCAAAGTGGGGCGCGACAGAAAAAGTTTGAGAACCACTGGTTTAGAGCATGGATTTAATGAGGGGCAGTAAAGTGTATATATATATATATATATATATATATATATATACACACTTTTTAAAGTTCTGTGTAGATAAAGGATTGTTTTCATCATTAATATCATTTTTCACTAGCTTAGGCCCCCACCTCGGCCGGAGCGAGCCTTCGTCGGTTGTTTGGGGTGTGAGGAATGGTTGATGGAGATTTGGCCTGATGCGGTTTGGGGGAGGCTTAGCTGAGGATCCACTGCGGCTCCCGGGCCTTGCAGACCCCCCGATCTCCATGGGATAGGAGCATGATGACTATGGGGGGAGACAACCATTAACAAGAGGGAGGGATGCAGAAAACGCGAGCGAGCCGAGGCTTAGAGTGGGTAGGTATTTATAGGAGTGTGGCCGGAAGTGGGCGAGTGGCTGAGGTGTGGTCCTGCTCCTGAAATTCAGCTGAGTTTTATCTCCAATTAAATTGAGATGTAACTGTTGCTGCACTGTGAGCACAAGTGAAGTAGTGAGATGATGCTGAATGCTGTCACAGTGATTTAGTGGCACAAGAAGAGAAAAGTCATCACATCAGAGAACTGATCCAGTGACGTCAGTTACACATCAATATATATCTGAGCTTAGCATTAGCTTAGCCACATTAGCTTTAGCCACATTAGCTTCCATAAACTGCTTCATACGAGACAAAGACTGTCGCTGTAAAACTCCAGTGTTGAACCGAGAAATGTTTAATTTTGTTCATGAATTCAACTTTTCATTTAAAGTTTTTTTACATCGTCCTGTTTTCAAATCTTTTAATTTGTTCTTTTACTCAGAAATAAACTCAGAATGGTAGAATTCAGACTTTATAAAGATCTTATGAACACCATGTTATGTTTTTAATGCTGATTCACTGAAACATATTTCTGATGACATGTTGAAAATAATGCAGCCTCATTGGTCCGTTAATTGTGTTGAATATATATATTTTTAGAGGCTCAGAAAAGAATGTTTACAACAAACAAATCTAATTGTATAAATATTTAATGACATACAGACATTATGGAAGCCTCGATGTAACGACACTTTGTCTCCCTTCATCTGCACATTAAAGAGAAACAAAGATTAAAGTCTGCAGGTAGAGCGAGTGATGAGAGTTATTGTTTCATGTGAAACACAGTGAGATGAGATCAGCTGAACCACTGATGTGAAGAGATCATGTTCATCAGAACAGGAAGCAGGAAGTCAATATTAAGTGTTCTCTTTCATAATATGTTGTAATATTTGTTCATTCCAGACTTTCTGGCTGTGATCTCTCAGAGACTGACTGTGAAGTTGTGGTCTCAGCTCTGAAGTCCAACCCCTCCCATCTGAGAGAGCTGAGCCTGAGTCACAACGACCTGCAGGATTCAGAGTGAAGCTGCTGTCTGCTGGACTGGAGAGTCCTCACTGTCGACTGGAGACTGAGGTCAGTTCACTGACTCACTGTTACTATTATAGATCTAATATGTTTATTTAACAATTGAACTTAATTTATAAAAAACACAACTTAAATCCATAAAGTTGTAAATTTATTTTATTCATATTTTCATGTTTCTTGAACTAAATCTAATCTTCAGTCAAAAAAATATTGTTCCTTATTAAAGAAGCTGTAGAAAATGTCCACTGTTAGTTGTTAAAGTGAATTAATGTTCATAATTGTGGTCAATGGTCACATCTGTAGACAGAAGATCCTCTGAACTAATATTTGTTTTATATTGAAAACGTTTACTTGATGAATAGAAATATTTCTTGGTTTCTGTTCATTTAAATGTGTTTTCACAAATAATATTTAATCATTGATATTAATCTTTAAGGACACACACACACACAGAGATCAGGTCATATTTCTTGAAGCAGCTGTTTAAAGGATCTATATAGTCCTGATCCTCTAGTTCCAGACCTGACTGAGACCAGCAGCATGGTGTTGACCTGTGGTGACATCAACAGGTGTCTGAATGTTGAGGTGACATGTGGATGATGTGTGTAGAAGGCTGACATGATGATGATCCACAATAACACAAAGACAAAGAGAAAAGCTCATCGATGAGGACAGAGTCATGTTGAGCTGCACGTTTAAAACATCAACACATCTGATTGGATTATAAATGGATTCTGATCTTCATCATTTATTCTTTATTCAGGTTGAGTTGGTGCAGTTTGACAGAGATCAGCTGTTCTTCTCTGGCCTCAGCTCTGAAGTCCAACCCCTCCTCCCATCTGAGAGAACTGGATCTGAGACGCAACGACCTGAAGGATTCAGATGTGGAGCAGCTGTCTGGTCTTGTGGAGAGTCCAGACTGTAGACTGGAGACTCTGAGGTCAGTAGAGGGTTGGACTCAGTCCATGCTGGTTCCAGCAGTACTGAACTAAACACAGATCCAGTATTTCCTGTAAACCTCCAACCTGCTCAGTGAAGCTGTGAGAGGAGAACGCTGACAGGCTTCAGGATTGGACAGAAAGTCAGCCAATCAGATGAGCACCAGCTTGTTGTGATCGTGTGTTTGAGTTGATGTGAAGACGACTGTTGTTGTGTTCAAGTCTGCAGGAAACACCGCTGTTGATCAGCTGACAGCATCTCCACATGTATAGAGACAGTGGTCCTCATCCAGCAGTCTGATCTGATCTGTTCTCTCTCATTGGA
>JAFEUB010000264.1:577500-585000 GCA_024529925.1 Ophthalmolycus amberensis | reverse complement strand
CTCTCGGTCATTGCTCTCGGTCATTGCTCTCGTTCATTGCTCTCGTTCATTGCTCTCGTTCATTGCTCTCTGTCATTGCTCTCGGTCATTGCTCTCGTTCATTGCTCTCGTTCATTGCTCTCTGTCATTGCTCTCATTCATTGCTCTCGGTCATTGCTCTCGTTCATTGCTCTCGTTCATTGCTCTCGTTCATTGCTCTCGTTCATTGCTCTCGTTCATTGCTCTCGTTCATTGCTCTCGTTCATTGCTCTCATTCATTGCTCTCGGTCATTGCTCTCGGTCATTGCTCTCATTCATTGCTCTCGGTCATTGCTCTCGGTCATTGCTCTCGGTCATTGCTCTCATTCATTGCTCTCATTCATTGCTCTCATTCATTGCTCTCTGTCATTGCTCTCGTTCATTGCTCTCATTCATTGCCGTCGGTCATTGCCCTCGGTCATTGCTCTCATTCATTGCTCTCTGTCATTGCTCTCGGTCATTGCTCTCGGTCATTGCTCTCATTCATTGCTCTCATTCATTGCTCTCTGTCATTGCTCTCGTTCATTGCTCTCATTCATTGCCGTCGGTCATTGTATTAACTGCTTTTATGAATTATATTCATTGTTCGTTGTCCAACAGGTGTGTCCTCCTACCTGTGGAGGTGCTGGAGGAGGTGCTGGGCTCCTCGGAGGACGGGGACTCGGCCATCAGCTCCGGGGAGAGGACGCCCTGGTTGTCCAGCAGCAGCTGAGTCGCCGACTGGACGTCTCCACCGGTCAGTCTGAGAGCCGCCTCGGAGACGTCCCTCTGGAAGCCCAGATACAAGAGCTGAGGAGACAAGAGGAGGACGGGTCAACGTCTGTCCTCCAGACACCGCTCAACTCAAGAAGAAGAAGAAGAAGAAGCAGCTCTACCTGCTCCACACACCCCTCTGTGTTGCTGTTGGTGGCCTGAGCCGATTCACTGGAGTCCAGCAGGATCTGAACACAACACAGAACTTGTTCCAGAGCTTTCTACCAAACACCTCATCAGCACATGGAGATGTCTTCACTCCACGGCAAGTACTCAGACCCTTTACTGCAGGAAAGGTACTACTACCACACTACTAGTAAAAGTACGCATTGACAAGACAGACAGACAGACACTGACTCCATAAGCCTGGTCCACGTCTCCATCAGCGTGGTGTAGAGCTCTGGCTGCGTCTCTCCTGGAGAAACCGAGCTCTGTGAGGGTAGAGATCACCTCAGACCTCCTGCTCCTCCTCTTCCTCTCCCTCTGCTTCAGCTCCTCTCGCTCCTGGTGACCATCATCATCATCACGTTCAGTATTTTCATTTCATGACGTTTACAGAACGTTAGGGACAGAGACAGACAGTCTCACCTGTCTCTGGTTACTGATGTGGACAGCAGCCTCCTGCAGGTCTCCCTCACAGGCTCTGAGTCCGAGTCGAGCTTCTCTCTCAGTGAAACCCAGAGACATCAGCTGATCCATCTTCTCTGAGTCCAGACAGAGACGACTGTACAGAGCCTCCACCTACACGCACACACACACTGTTCACACGCTAGCTATGCTATGCTAAGCTAACACAGTAAACATGCGACTCTCTTCACAGACTGACTTTGGACAGCTGGTGTCGAGCCTGAGCATCGTTCCCTTCGATGTAGGAGAGGAGACTCTGGAGGAGGTGCAGCCGCAGGAACAGCACCTCCTCTCTACCTGTGTTACCCTGATGACACACACACACACACACACACACAATAAGAACAATAACAAACTGTCTGAGAGGTTAGTTTTAAATGTGACCTAAGTGAATGTCTCTATTGTTTTAAATGTGACCTAAGTGAATGTCTCTATTGTTTTAAATGTGACCTAAGTGAATGTCTCTATTGTTTTAAATGTGACCTCAGTGAATGTCTCTATTGTTTTAAATGTGACCTAAGTGAATGTCTCTATTGTTTTAAATGTGACCTCAGTGAATGTCTCTATTGTTTTAAATGTGACCTAAGTGAATGTCTCTATTGTTTTAAATGTGACCTAAGTGAATGTCTCTATTGTTTTAAATGTGACCTAAGTGAATGTCTATTGTTTTAAATGTGACCTAAGTGAGTCTCTATTGTTATAAGTGTGACCTAAGTGAGTCTCTATTGTTTTAAATGTGACCTAAGTGAGTCTCTATTGTTTTAAATGTGACCTAAGTGAATGTCTCTATTGTTTTAAATGTGACCTAAGTGAGTCTCTATTGTTATAAGTGTGACCCAAGTGAAAGTCTATTGTTTTAAATGTGACCTAAGTGAGTCTCTATTGTTATAAGTGTGACCTAAGTGAATGTCTATTGTTTTAAATGTGACCTAAGTGAGTCTCTATTGTTTTAAATGTGACCTAAGTGAATGTCTATTGTTTTAAATGTGACCTAAGTGAGTCTCTATTGTTTAAAATGTGACCTAAGTGAGTCTCTATTGTTTTAAATGTGACCTAAGTGAGTCTCTATTGTTTTAAATGTGACCTAAGTGAATGTCTCTATTGTTTTAAATGTGACCGAAGTGAGTCTCTATTGTTATAAGTGTGACCGAAGTGAAAGTCTCTATTGTTTTAAATGTGACCTAAGTGAATGTCTCTATTGTTTTAAATGTGACCTAAGTGAATGTCTCTATTGTTTTAAATGTGACCTAAGTGAATGTCTCTATTGTTTTAAATGTGACCTCAGTGAATGTCTCTATTGTTTTAGATGTGACCTAAGTGAATGTCTCTATTGTTTTAGATGTGACCTAAGTGAATGTCTCTATTGTTTTAAGTGTGACCTCAGTGAATGTCTCTATTGTTTTAAGTGTGACCTAAGTGAATGTCTCTATTGTTTTAAATGTGACCTAAGTGAGTCTCTATTGTTTTAAATGTGACCTAAGTGAATGTATCTATTGTTTTAAATGTGACCTAAGTGAATGTCTCTATTGTTTTAAATGTGACCTAAGTGAATGTCTATTGTTTTAAATGTGACCTAAGTGAGTCTCTATTGTTATAAGTGTGACCTAAGTGAGTCTCTATTGTTTTAAATGTGACCTAAGTGAGTCTCTATTGTTTTAAATGTGACCTAAGTGAATGTCTCTATTGTTTTAAATGTGACCTAAGTGAGTCTCTATTGTTATAAGTGTGACCCAAGTGAAAGTCTATTGTTTTAAATGTGACCTAAGTGAGTCTCTATTGTTATAAGTGTGACCTAAGTGAATGTCTATTGTTTTAAATGTGACCTAAGTGAGTCTCTATTGTTTTAAATGTGACCTAAGTGAATGTCTATTGTTTTAAATGTGACCTAAGTGAGTCTCTATTGTTTAAAATGTGACCTAAGTGAGTCTCTATTGTTTTAAATGTGACCTAAGTGAGTCTCTATTGTTTTAAATGTGACCTAAGTGAATGTCTCTATTGTTTTAAATGTGACCGAAGTGAGTCTCTATTGTTATAAGTGTGACCGAAGTGAAAGTCTCTATTGTTTTAAATGTGACCTAAGTGAGTCTCTATTGTTTTAAATGTGACCTAAGTGAATGTCTCTATTGTTTTAAATGTGACCTAAGTGAATGTCTATTGTTTTAAATGTGACCTAAGTGAGTCTCTTGTTATAAGTGTGACCTAAGTGAAAGTCTATTGTTTTAAATGTGACCTAAGTGAGTCTCTATTGTTTTAAATGTGACCTAAGTGAAAGTCTATTGTTTTAAATGTGACCTAAGTGAGTCTCTATTGTTTTAAATGTGACCTAAGTGAATGTCTCTATTGTTTTAAATGTGACCTAAGTGAGTCTCTATTGTTATAAGTGTGACCTAAGTGAAAGTCTCTATTGTTTTAAATGTGACCTAAGTGAGTCTCTATTGTTTTAAATGTGACCTAAGTGAATGTCTCTATTGTTTTAAATGTGACCTAAGTTAGTCTCTGTTGTTATAAGTGTGACCTAAGTGAAAGTCTCTATTGTTTTAAATGTGACCTAAGTGAAAGTCTCTATTGTTTTAAATGTGACCAAAGTGAATGTCTATTGTTTTAAATGTGACCTCAGTGAATGTCTCTATTGTTTTAAATGTGACCTAAGTGAATGTCTATTGTTTTAAATGTGACCTAAGTGAAAGTCTCTATTGTTTTAAATGTGACCTAAGTGAATGTATCTATTGTTTTAAATGTGACCTAAGTGAGTCTCTATTGTTTTAAATGTGACCTAAGTGAATGTCTGTTGTTTTAAGTGTGACCTAAGTGAATGTCTCTATTGTTTTAAGTGTGACCTAAGTGAATGTCTATTGTTTTAAATGTGACCTAAGTGAGTCTCTATTGTTTTAAATGTGACCTAAGTGAAAGTCTATTGTTTTAAATGTGACCTAAGTGAGTCTCTATTGTTTTAAATGTGACCTAAGTGAATGTCTCTATTGTTTTAAATGTGACCTAAGTGAGTCTCTATTGTTATAAGTGTGACCTAAGTGAAAGTCTATTGTTTTAAATGTGACCTAAGTGAGTCTCTATTGTTTAAAATGTGACCTAAGTGAATGTCTCTATTGTTTTAAATGTGACCTAAGTGAGTCTCTGTTGTTATAAGTGTGACCTAAGTGAAAGTCTCTATTGTTTTAAATGTGACCTAAGTGAAAGTCTCTATTGGTTTAAATGTGACCTAAGTGAATGTCTCTATTGTTTTAAATGTGACCTCAGTGAATGTCTCTATTGTTTTAAATGTGACCTAAGTGAATGTCTATTGTTTTAAATGTGACCTAAGTGAGTCTCTATTGTTTTAAATGTGACCTAAGTGAATGTCTATTGTTTTAAATGTGACCTAAGTGAGTCTCTATTGTTTTAAATGTGACCTAAGTGAATGTCTGTTGTTTTAAGTGTGACCTAAGTGAATGTCTGTTGTTTTAAGTGTGACCTAAGTGAATGTCTCTATTGTTTTAAGTGTGACCTAAGTGAGTCTCTATTTAAATGTGACCTAAGTGAGTCTCTATTGTTTTAAGTGTGACCTAAGTGAGTCTATTGTTTTAAAATGTGACCTAAGTGAGTCTCTATTGTTTTAAATGTGACCTAAGTGAATGTCTCTATTGTTTTAAATGTGACCTAAGTGAGTCTCTATTGTTTTAAATGTGACCTAAGTGAAAGTCTCTATTGTTTTAAATGTGACCTACGCGAGTCTCTATTGTTTTAAATGTGACCTAAGTGAAAGTCTCTATTGTTTTAAATGTGACCTAAGTGAGTCTCTATTGTTTTAAATGTGACCAAAGTGAATGTCTCTATTATTTTAAATGTGACCTAAGTGAGTCTCTATTGTTTTAAATGTGACCTAAGTGAGTCTCTATTGTTTTAAATGTGACCTAAGTGAATGTCTCTATTGTTTTAAATGTGACCTAAGTGAATGTCTCTATTGTTTTAAATGTGACCTAAGTGAAAGTCTCTATTGTTTTAAATGTGACCTAAGTGAGTCTCTATTGTTTTAAATGTGACCTAAGTGAGTCTATTGTTTTAAATGTGACCTACGTGAGTCTCTATTGTTTTAAATGTGACCTAAGTGAATGTCTCTATTGTTTTAAATGTGACCTAAGTGAATGTCTCTATTGTTTTAAATGTGACCTAAGTGAGTCTCTATTGTTTTAAATGTGACCTAAGTGAGTCTCTATTGTTTTAAATGTGACCTAAGTGAGTCTCTATTGTTTTAAATGTGACCTAAGTGAGTCTCTATTGTTTTAAATGTGACCTAAGTGAATGTCTATTGTTTTAAATGTGACCTAAGTGAGTCTCTATTGTTATAAGTGTGACCTAAGTGAAAGTCTCTATTGTTTTAAATGTGACCTAAGTGAGTCTCTATTGTTTTAAATGTGACCTAAGTGAGTC
Source organism: Ophthalmolycus amberensis (assembly GCA_024529925.1). Lineage (NCBI taxonomy): Eukaryota > Metazoa > Chordata > Actinopteri > Perciformes > Zoarcidae > Ophthalmolycus > Ophthalmolycus amberensis. The sequence continues at coordinate 579,177 of JAFEUB010000264.1, read as the reverse complement.
TCTATTGTTACAAGTGTGACCTAAGTGAAAGTCTATTGTTTTAAATGTGACCTAAGTGAGTCTCTATTGTTTTAAATGTGACCTAAGTGAGTCTATTATTTTAAATGTGACCTAAGTGAGTCTCTATTGTTTTAAATGTGACCTAAGTGAGTCTCTATTGTTTTAAATGTGACCTAAGTGAATGTCTCTATTGTTTTAAATGTGACCTAAGTGAGTCTCTGTTGTTATAAGTGTGACCTAAGTGAAAGTCTCTATTGTTTTAAATGTGACCTCAGTGAATGTCTCTATTGTTTTAAATGTGACCTAAGTGAATGTCTCTATTGTTTTAAATGTGACCTAAGTGAGTCTCTATTGTTATAAGTGTGACCGAAGTGAAAGTCTATTGTTTTAAATGTGACCTAAGTGAAAGTCTATTGTTTTAAATGTGACCTAAGTGAGTCTCTATTGTTTTAAATGTGACCTAAGTGAATGTCTATTGTTTTAAATGTGACCTAAGTGAGTCTCTGTTGTTATAAGTGTGACCTAAGTGAAAGTCTCTATTGTTTTAAATGTGACCTCAGTGAATGTCTCTATTGTTTTAAATGTGACCTAAGTGAATGTCTCTATTGTTTTAAATGTGACCTAAGTGAATGTATCTATTGTTTTAAATGTGACCTAAGTGAGTCTCTATTGTTTTAAATGTGACCTAAGTGAATGTCTCTATTGTTTTACATGTGACCTAAGTGAATGTCTCTATGGTTTTAAATGTGACCTAAGTGAGTCTCTATTGTTTTAAATGTGACCTAAGTGAATGTCTCTATTGTTTTAAATGTGACCTAAGTGAGTCTCTATTGTTTTAAATGTGACCTAAGTGAAAGTCTCTATTGTTTTAAATGTGACCTACGTGAGTCTCTATTGTTTTAAATGTGACCTAAGTGAATGTCTCTATTGTTTTAAATGTGACCTAAGTGAGTCTCTATTGTTACAAGTGTGACCTAAGTGAAAGTCTCTATTGTTTTAAATGTGACCTAAGTGAGTCTCTATTGTTTTAAATGTGACCTAAGTGAGTCTCTATTGTTTTAAATGTGACCCAAGTGAGTCTATTGTTTTAAATGTGACCTAAGTGAGTCTATTGTTTTAAATGTGACCTAAGTGAATGTCTCTATTGTTTTAAATGTGACCTAAGTGAGTCTCTATTGTTATAAGTGTGACCGAAGTGAAAGTCTCTATTGTTTTAAATGTGACCTAAGTGAGTCTCTATTGTTTTAAATGTGACCTAAGTGAATGTCTCTATTGTTTTAAATGTGACCTAAGTGAATGTCTATTGTTTTAAATGTGACCTAAGTGAGTCTCTATTGTTATAAGTGTGACCTAAGTGAAAGTCTATTGTTTTAAATGTGACCTAAGTGAATGTCTCTATTGTTTTAAATGTGACCTAAGTGAATGTCTCTATTGTTTTAAATGTGACCTAAGTGAGTCTCTATTGTTATAAGTGTGACCTAAGTGAAAGTCTCTGTTTTAAGTGTGACCTAAGTGAATGTCTCTATTGTTTTAAATCTGACCTAAGTGAGTCTCTATTGTTATAAGTGTGACCTAAGTGAAAGTCTCTATTGTTTTAAATGTGACCTAAGTGAAAGTCTCTATTGTTTTAAATGTGACCTAAGTGAATGTCTCTATTGTTTTAAATGTGACCTAAGT
>JAFEUB010000264.1:570000-572500 GCA_024529925.1 Ophthalmolycus amberensis | reverse complement strand
ACACACTCGTCACTGTGGTGTGTGTGTGTGTGTATCTCACTGTGTGTGTGTATATCACTGTGTGTGTGTGTTGTGTGTGTATCACTGTGTGTATCACTGTGTGTGTGTGTGTGTGTGTGTATCACTGTGTGTGTGTATCACTGTGAGTGTGTGTATATCACTGTGTGTGTGTGTGTGTGTATCACTGTGTGTGTATCACTGTGTGTGTGTGTGTGTATCACTGTGTGTGTGTGTGTGTATCACTGTGTGTGTGTGTGTATCACTGTGTGTGTGTGTGTATATCACTGTGTGTGTGTGTGTATCACTGTGTGTGTGTGTGTATCACTGTGTGTGTGTATCACTGTGTGTGTGTGTGTATCACTGTGTGTATATCACTGTGTGTGTGTGTGTATCACTGTGTGTGTGTGTGTGTATCACTGTGTGTGTGTGTGTGTGTATATCACTGTGTGTGTGTGTATCACTGTGTGTGTGTGTGTATATCACTGTGTGTGTGTGTGTGTGTCTGTATATCACTGTGTGTGTGTGTGTATCACTGTGTGTGTGTGTGTATATCACTGTGTGTGTGTGTATCACTGTGTGTGTGTGTGTATATATCACTGTGTGTGTGTATCACTGTGTGTGTGTGTGTATCACTGTGTGTGTATCACTGTGTGTGTGTGTGTATCACTGTGTGTGTGTATCACTGTGTGTGTATGTATCACTGTGTGTGTATCACTGTGTGTGTATCACTGTGTGTGTATCACTGTGTGTGTGTCACTGTGTGTGTGTCACTGTGTGTGTGTATCACTGTGTGTGTGTGTATCACTGTGTGTGTGTATCACTGTGTGTGTGTGTGTGTATCACTGTGTGTGTGTATCACTGTGTGTGTGTGTGTATCACTGTGTGTGTATCACTGTGTGTGTGTGTATCACTGTGTGTGTGTGTGTGTGTATCACTGTGTGTGTGTGTGTATATCACTGTGTGTGTGTGTGTATCACTGTGTGTGTGTGTGTATATCACTGTGTGTGTGTGTGTGTATATCACTGTGTGTGTGTGTATATCACTGTGTGTGTGTGTGTGTATATATCACTGTGTGTGTGTATCACTGTGTGTGTGTGTGTGTCTCACTGTGTGTGTGTGTGTGTGTGTGTCTATCACTGTGTGTGTGTGTGTGTGTATATCACTGTGTGTGTGTGTGTGTATCACTGTGTGTGTGTGTGTGTATATCACTGTGTGTGTGTGTGTGTGTATCACTGTGTGTGTGTGTGTGTGTATCACTGTGTGTGTGTGTGTGTCTCACTGTGTGTGTGCGTGTATCACTGTGTGTGTGTGTGTATCACTGTGTGTGTGTGTATCACTGTGTGTGTGTGTATCACTGTGTGTGTGTGTATCACTGTGTGTGTGTATCACTGTGTGTGTGTATCACTGTGTGTGTGTGTATCACTGTGTGTGTGTATCACTGTGTGTGTGTGTGTGTGTGTATCACTGTGTGTGTGTATCACTGTGTGTGTGTGTGTGTGTGTGTATCACTGTGTGTGTGTGTGTGTGTATCACTGTGTGCGTGTGTGTGTGTATCACTGTGTGCGTGTATCACTGTGTGTGTGTGTGTGTGTATCACTGTGTGTGTGTATCACTGTGTGTGTGTGTGTGTATCACTGTGTGTGTGTGTGTATCACTGTGTGTGTGTGTGTGTATCACTGTGTGTGTGTGTATCACTGTGTGTGTGTATCACTGTGTGTGTGTATCACTGTGTGTGTGTGTATCACTGTGTGTGTATCACTGTATGTGTGTGTGTGTGTATCACTGTGTGTGTGTGTATCACTGTGTGTGTGTGTATCACTGTGTGTGGGTGTGTATCACTGTGTGTGTGTGTATCACTGTGTGTGTGTGTATCACTGTGTGTGTGTGTATCACTGTGTGTGTGTATCACTGTGTGTGTGTGTGTGTGTATCACTGTGTGTGTGTGTATCACTGTGTGTGTGTGTGTGTGTATCACTGTGTGTGTGTGTGTGTGTGTGTGTATCACTGTGTGTGTGTGTGTGTGTGTATCACTGTGTGCGTGTATCACTGTGTGTGTATCACTGTGTGTGTGTGTGTGTGTGTGTATCACTGTGTGTGTGTATCACTGTGTGTGTGTGTGTGTGTGTATCACTGTGTGTGTGTGTATCACTGTGTGTGTATCACTGTGTGTGTGTGTATCACTGTGTGTGTGTATCACTGTGTGTGTGTGTGTATCACTGTGTGTGTGTGTGTGTATCACTGTGTGTGTGTGTGTGTATCACTGTGTGTGTGTGTGTGTATCACTGTGTGAGTGTGTATCACTGTGTGTGTGTATCACTGTGTGTGTGTGTGTGTATATCACTGTGTGTGTGTGTGTGTATCACTGTGTGTGTGTGTGTGTATCACTGTGTGTGTGTATCACTGTGTGTGTGTGTGTGTGTATCAGTGTGTGTGTGTGTATGAGTGTGTGTGTGTGTATCACTGTGTGTGTCTGTATATCACTGTGTGTGTGTGTCTGTAT
>JAFEUB010000264.1:490000-565000 GCA_024529925.1 Ophthalmolycus amberensis | reverse complement strand
CATACATACATATATACATATAAGTGACGTCAGCTCACGTGACCCGTTGTCATTCCGCAGCTGCGTAGCTTCAAACTGCTCGTTTGACTGTTTTCATCCTTTCATTTTTCTGCCAGACGCTGTTGAATATGTCTGAGAGTTACCTTGATGTTAGAGGACACGATGACAAAGAGCTCCGCGGTCCGAAAAGTCCGTTAAATCTCCGTTAAACCTCCGTTAACCGTCCACTTCCTCAGTGCGACGATGTTGTTTTTGTCGTCTTTCGTAAAGAGGTTAAAGGAGGAGGAGGCCTCACTCTGAGCACGTTTAGGGTCTGGTTGACGTTACGTAAGCTAACGTAACGTAACGTCAAGCGAGAGAACAGCCGAGAGACCCGTCATCTCAAATATAGACGATCTTTGATGCACTACGGTGTCTTACAAGGGTCCAATGTAGAAAAGCTTTATTTCTATGAAAGATATGAAAAGTTAGGAAGAGACCCAAAGTAAAAGTAAATCAAATTAAATACAATTGAATACAATTAAATAAAATCAAACAAAAATGTAATTTCATCAAACAATAAAACAAGATTAAATTAAATTCTGGTTTAATGAGGTCAAAGACAACATCAGACTCATTATTATTATTATTATTTTATTGTTGTACATTCGATCATTTTAATGCACAACTTTCAACGACTCGTTTCTCTTCCTGCATCATGATGCAGCAGCTTTATTAACTAAATATCTGAATGAATTCATGTATATATAGTACATTTGCATACATATACATATATATATATATATGTATATATATATATATATATATAGTACATATACATATGAAATATAAAGGTGTTGATAGTGACGAATGTATTCTTAAAGAGACAGTACACCATTAGACGGACTGGACGGGGACCCTCAGAAGGACGAGTACATCCCCAGCCTCCTGGCGGACTCTGAGATCCTCGGGGTCTTCCTGTTGGGGAACGGGTGGTAGCTCTGGGTCTGGTTCTGGGTCTGGTGGACCCTGGTAGAGGAGCCCACACCCCCCAAACTCAGCTGCCTGGTGAACCTGAGGGCCGGCGCTGATAACTTCCTGGAGCCGAGTGAATCAGAGACAGAAACCTGGACTGGATCCGTCTTCTCTGGATCTCTTCTGGACCCGTCAGAGGACCCAGGACCCGGGTCTCCTCCAGAGGAGCCAGGACCCGGGTCTCCTCTGGACCCGTCAGCGTTGACTTCTTCTGTGGTGCTGCAAAAGGAGCTGCAGGAGGAGAGTTTTCTGGAGTCGGAGGAAGACGAGGAGCGTCTGTAAAGACCAGAAGAACTTCATCAGAATCTGATCCACTAGAACATTGAAATGATCTTCTGGTTATTTAGCACAGCGCCATCTGCTGGAAGGTTCAGAGAGTAACGAATAAAGTGAAGGAAAATAGTTAAATAAATACAATAAAACACAGTTAAGTTAAGTTAAGTTAAATTAAGTTTTTTTAGTTTATTTATTTTTGCACAATTCAAACAATAAAATCTAAAATAATCAAACATAACAGAAATAAATGAATCACAGTGCAGGAAGAGACAGAAAGCCAACTTGGCTTATTTGAAGCCTCCACCTATATAATATTACAATTTTACAAAATGACAAAGAAAAAATAAAATATGCATAAGACATTACATTCCAACAAAACAAAGAAAGAAAGAAAAGAAGAAAAATAAATAATGTAATTGTGTCGAGTGTGAGTGAGCGTGTGTGTGTAATGTAACAGCTAAAACAAGAAAGACATGAAAACTAATACATAAACAAACTGTTACAAAACAGCAATCAGATGTTCTTTTAGGTGTCTTTTAAAACATCTTATAGAGAGACATTCTTTTGTTAGGCGGAAAAAGTCATTCCATAGTTTAAGTTAAATCTTCCCTGACCGGGAGGAACTGTCGGTGACACCGGGACAGCAGCGCCGGTGGAGTTCCAGGTGGACGCGCCACGGGTCGGGGTCAAAGGTCACAGCCGGCGGCGACGTGAAACCCTGAGAGACGGAGACGACGACCTCCGACAGCTCCTCCGACACTGAAGACAGAGTAACCCAGTATTTTATACTCTGGTATTATTGTGGTATTTCAATGTGAAGTCACAGCTTCTTGTCTCAGGGGCTTTTATTTTGAAATCTCAACGTGTGACTTGTTCCTGAACGTTTAAAACCAACATTTCCTGCAGTTTCTCTGCACAGATCCAGTTTCTTCTTCTCTCTCTGATATTACGACGTCTACTTTCTCAGCGACACACCTGAGACGCTCCTCCACAGGTAAGCCAGCTCACCTGTCCTCAGCAGAAGCACGTGTGTGTGTCTCCTCTGCGTCTCTCTGGTGCACCTGTACTGTTCTCTGAGCAGAGAGATGTCCATGTTCCTCCTGCTCTGCTCCTCCTCACGCCTCACCAGCTGCTCCTTCTTCCTGATACCTGCGGGACGCACACGGAGAGGTGACCTTTGACCTGCACACAGCTGCACACACATACACCTGCACACAGCTGCACACAGCTGCACACACATACACACACCTGCACACAGCTGCACACACATACACACACCTGCACACAGCTGCACACACATACACACACCTGCACACAGCTGCACACACATACACACACCTGCACACAGCTGCACACACCTGCACACACCTACACACACCTGCACACACCTACACACACCTACACACACCTACACACACCTGCACACACCTGCACACACCTACACACACCTACACACACCTGCACACACCTACACACACCTGCACACACCTACACACACCTGCACACACCTGCACACACCTGCACACACCTACACACACCTGCACACACCTGCACACACCTGCACACACCTACACACACCTACACACACCTGTACACACCTGCACACACCTACACACACCTGCACACACCTACACACACCTGCACACACCTACACACACCTGCACACACCTGCACACACCTACACACACCTGCACACACCTACACACACCTGCACACACCTACACACACCTACACACACCTACACACACCTACACACACCTGCACACACCTACACACACCTGCACACACCTACACACACCTGCACACACCTACACACACCTGCACACACCTGCACACACCTACACACACCTGCACACACCTGCACACACCTACACACACCTGCACACACCTACACACACCTGCACACACCTGCACACAGCTGCACACACCTGCACACACCTACACACACCTGCACACACCTGCACACACCTGCACACACCTACACACACCTGCACACACCTGCACACACCTACACACACCTGCACACACCTGCACACAGCTGCACACACCTGCACACACCTACACACACCTGCACACACCTGCACACAGCTGCACACACATACACCTGCACACAGCTGCACACAGCTGCACACACCTACACACACCTGCACACACCTGCACACACCTGCACACACCTGCACACACCTACACACACCTGCACACACCTGCACACAGCTGCACACACCTACACACACCTGCACACACCTGCACACAGCTGCACACACATACACACACCTGCACACAGCTGCACACACATACACACACCTGCACACAGCTGCACACACATACACACACCTGCACACAGCTGCACACACATACACACACCTGCACACAGCTGCACACACATACACACACCTGCACACAGCTGCACACACATACACACACCTGCACACACCTGCACACAGCTGCACACACATACACACACCTGCACACACCTGCACACAGCTGCACACACATACACACACCTGCACACACCTGCACACACCTGCACACAGCTGCACACACCTACACCTGCACACACCTGCACACAGCTGCACACACATACACACAGCTGCACACACATACACACACCTACACACACCTGCACACACATACACACAGCTGCACACACATACACACACCTGCACACACCTGCACACACATACACACACCTACACACCTACACCTGCACACACATACACACACCTACACACACCTGCACACACCTACACACACCTGCACACACATACACACACCTACACCTGCACACACCTACACACACACTTATAACACATCTAATCTTTATTGTTAATATTTAGTTTTATTTGCAGTATTCAGTATTGTATTATATAATATATGTATGTGTACATGTACATTGTATATATGTATATATATATTATATAACAATTGCTGTATTATATATTATATATACACAGGTGTGTGTAGGTGTGTGTAGGTGTGTGCCTGTGTGTGGGTGTTATAAGTGTGTGTGAGTGTGTGTGTGTGTGTGTAGGTGTGTGCCTGTGTGTGTGTGTGTAGGTGTGTGTGTAGGTGTGTGTGTGTGTGTGTACCCTCCAGCAGCTCTCCACAGCAGCAGCAGGACATCCTGTTGGCTGCAGCAGAAACACACCTGCTTCAGGTGAATTCAGCGTCCTGCTGCTCGGAGACTCGTGGTGCGTTCAAAGCCCGTCTGGAAGCTCCGATAACTCACTACCTGCTCCTCAAAGCCGTGAAAATGGATCCAAGTAAAACCTGAAAAACAAAAGTAAAACGATGAGCTGTGACCGGTCGAAGGAGAAACAGGAGAATGAAGGAGGCGACACGTTCCTGCTGTGTTACCTGGTCAGGTAGGAGGCTGGACTGATAACACACACACACACACACACACTGGGCTCTGACGTTGATTGGTGTGTAAACAGTGGAGGAGAATGTGTTGACCTCTCTGAGTGTGTGTGAATAACAAACGCTGCATTCATGAACAATCAGAGTGAAGAGAGTTAAACAGCTTCAGAACAACGACTCAGCAGATTACAGGAGGTCTGAACCACCAGCTGTCACCTGACACCTGTACACACCTGTACACACCAGTACACACCAGTACACACCTGTAGACACCTGTACACACCTGTACACACCAGTACACACCTGTACACACCAGTACACACCTGTAGACACCTGTACACACCTGTACACACCAGTACACACCTGTACACACCAGTACACACCTGTACACACCTGTACACACCAGTACACACCTGTACACACCTGTACACACCAGTACACACCTGTACACACCAGTACACACCTGTACACACCAGTACACACCAGTACACACCTGTACACACCTGTACACACCAGTACACACCTGTACACACCAGTATACACCTGTACAGACCAGTACACACCTGTACACACCAGTACACACCTGTACACACCAGTACACACCAGTATACACCTGTACATACCAGTACACACCTGTACACACCAGTACACACCTGTACACACCAGTACACACCAGTACACACCTGTACACACCAGTATACACCTGTACATACCAGTACACACCTGTACACACCAGTACACACCTGTACACACCAGTACACACCAGTACACACCAGTACACACCTGTACACACCAGTACACACCTTTACATACCAGTACACACCAGTACACACCTGTACACACCTGTACATACCAGTACACACCAGTACACACCTGTACACACCAGTACACACCTGTACACACCAGTACACACATTTACACACCAGTACACACCAGTACACACCAGTACACACCTGTACATACCAGTACACACCTGTACACACATTTACACACCAGTACACACCAGTACACACCTGTACACACCTGTACACACCAGTACACACCTGTACACACCAGTACACACCTGTACATACCAGTACACACCTGTACACACCAGTACACACCTGTACACACCAGTACACACCTGTACACACCAGTACACACCAGTATACACCTGTACATACCAGTACACACCTGTACACACCAGTACACACCTGTACACACCAGTACACACCAGTACACACCTGTACACACCTGTACACACCTGTACACACCAGTACACACCTGTACACACCAGTATACACCTGTACATACCAGTACACACCTGTACACACCTGTACACACCAGTACACACCTGTACACACCAGTACACACCAGTATACACCTGTACACACCTGTACACACCTGTACACACCAGTACACACCTGTACACACCAGTACACACCAGTATACACCTGTACATACCAGTACACACCTGTACACACCAGTACACACCTGTACACACCAGTACACACCTTTACATACCAGTACACACCTGTACACACCAGTACACACCTGTACACACCAGTACACACCTGTACACACCAGTACACACCTGTACACACCAGTATACACCTGTACATACCAGTACACACCTGTACACACCAGTACACACCTGTACACACCAGTACACACCAGTACACACCAGTACACACCTGTACACACCAGTACACACCTTTACATACCAGTACACACCAGTACACACCTGTACACACCTGTACATACCAGTACACACCAGTACACACCAGTACACACCAGTACACACCTTTACATACCAGTACACACCAGTACACACCTGTACACACCTGTACACTACCAGTACACACCAGTACACACCTGTACACACCAGTACACACCTGTACACACCAGTACACACCAGTACACACCTTTACATACCAGTACACACCAGTACACACCTTTACATACCAGTACACACCAGTACACACCTGTACACACCAGTACACACCTTTACATACCAGTACACACCAGTACACACCTGTACATACCAGTACACACCAGTACACACCTTTACATACCAGTACACACCAGTACACACCTGTACACACCAGTACACACCTGTACATACCAGTACACACCTGTACACACCAGTACACACATTTACACACCAGTACACACCAGTACACACCAGTACACACCTGTACACACCAGTACACACCAGTACACACCTGTACACACCAGTACACACCAGTACACATGTAGAAGCCATTACTCTGATTTGTGTTTTACCTGTACATTCTATACTTTTAAGGAAATTATAATCATGCTACCGCTTGTACATCAAACCATGCTGATTATGATTTACTGTTGAACCGGTTAAGATGTTACTGCCGAAATGATGACGCAATGATGACGTCGGGGCGTTAACTCTTTATGTAGACCTCACCTGAGGACGTGCAGGTGTGTTTTTTCGACTAGAGAGCGGAAGGGCGAACTATTTTTCAACCGCATTACGAATTACGAAACTGCTGGTGATGGTGAGATGAAGCCTCATGAGGCATCGAACCACTTCAGCCAATTGGTTCGAGAAAGGGTTCATTACTCGAAGCTTCATGTGCACACGATACCACCTACTGGCCAAGTGTATAATCACAGGCAGCTGTATCTGAACCACATAATGTGATGCATTGAATTTTTGTGTCTGTTATGGCTGTTGGGAATGACTATGAATTACAAAAATGTATGACCAAATAATTTCTGTACATAAATTATCACATATGTGCATAATAAAATATTTTTTGAATGTATTCTGTGTGTAAATTTTCCCAAAATGGTAGTATCATATGATATGGCAGGTTGTGTAATAATGTTATTATGTCACTTTAGGAAAATGGCATGGGCTTAAGCAGGCAGAGGACAGTGAAAGTGCTTGTGGAACTAGGAAGAGGGGACTGAATATGCTTGTGGAACTTGGACAGTGATGTACAGGACAGGGGACATTTTATTCATTTTTATTCAGAAATAACAGTTTCTCAACAGTTTTTGGTTTTAAACGATTCCTTTTTTTTGACACAACCTCTCCGGCCTTTGAAAACACCCTTTCACAGGGTACAGAAGATGCTGGCGTGCACAAAAACGCAAGAGCAAGTCTATATAAATTTTGATACAGGAATCTTTGCCTCTCCCAGTACTCCAGAGGCAAAATCTGTACCACTTCCCGAAGCAGTCACGTGGTACAGCCGGGCAGCGAGGCTTCGGACGTCATCATTTTTGGCTCCTCCCCTAAATGAAGCAAGCCTCGATACGCGCTTCGAGGAAACGCCCCCTCCATTACTCGACACACGCTTCGAAGCGTCGGCACATCTCGTAACATCATTAGAAACTGCATTATGAGACAAAGTTTAAGATGACTTCCATGTATGCTTTTGATGCTGTTCTGGAATAAAAGAAAGTTTTGAAGTGACACTACGAGAGAATGCGCGTCGACCGACCGCTCCTACAACACACATGTACACACCAGTAGACATGTGTTAAATACACATTGGGGTTGATAATACTTTTGTACTTTTTATACTGTGGTATTAGTACTTTTACTGCAGTAAAGGACCTGAATATTCTGAATACTTCTACATGTAAATCATTAACTTTTGTATTGATGCTAACTAGAGTCAGAGTGTTACTGTCTCTTTAAATAATGAACCCCTGCTCCTCACTCTGTGCGCGTGTAGCATGATGGCCGCCGCTCGTGACTCTCCTCTGTTTCTGGGCTTTGACTTCAGCACCCAGCAGGTAAACTTACCACGTGCAGCCTGTTTACTCCGTGTACTTATACACAGTCCTTCATTTACTACTTGTGTATTTTACCGTGTGTGTGAAAGTAGTTACTTCTGTACTCGTGTACTGTGTGAGGTACTTTACTGTGTGTTTACATTCTGTACTACTTCTACTTTATCTGAGAGCTGTAGAATCCTACGACACCTGAATGCATCATTAGGACTAGATTCATAATATATAAAAGTATACTGTGAATACTGTGTACTTTTACTGCTGATACTTTATACACGAAGCTGATATACTTGTGTACATTTACTGCTGGTACTACATGAAGGTGGTGTCACGACCCGGCTCACTAAGTCGTAACATGAGGGAGACAAGACGAGTTATAAAAGGAATAAATAGACTTTTATTTAAAGTACAACTAACTAAATAAACACTCAGAACAAGGCAGCAGCCAGCCAGGTCCTCCACACAGGAGTCAGAGAGGAACCCAGCCCAAGAAGAGGGGCAGCCTTTATAGCTGGGACCAACCCAGCAGGCTCAGGTGGGGCTCATTAGCTGCCGATCAACATCCTGCAAGACAACCTGAGAGGAAACAGACACAGACCCCTTGTGGAAGGGAGGGGTCGTCACAGCCCCCTCCATAAAAACAGTGTTCCCACCAGGAACACCAACAAACTGCATACACATTTCAAATTCCAGGTTAAGTGCATCCCCCAACGACCTCAACACAATCTCCACTCTGCAACCCAGCAACTCCAACATGTGGAGAAGCATCTAAGAGTGAGAGTGGATTAGGAAGGAAGGTCAGAAAGACTACACAGTGATATGGTGAAGCACATGATGGGAAGCAGGGTTTGCTGCGAGGGCCAGTTCATGCAATACGCTGCATGAACGAGTGGTGAACAACCAGAACTGGAATCATCATAATTGCCAGCTAACAGAAAGCACAAACTGAACTATCATAAGCGCTAACCTGTAGTAGCCTAAAGGTTCCTCTGACAGACGCGCAAAGAGGCAACCCAACTACAAGTCAGCTCACCCAACCAAGGCATGAGCTGTAGCGCTTATGTTCCTGAAGGTAACAGGCCAAGTTACCAACTTGCCTGTCACCGCACAAACCCAAAGAACCTGTTCACCACCTCCCTCCTTTTATTACCCACTTGCTTATTACCCTATGAACCACGAATACCTGCTGCACACTGTGCAGCAGCAGTCTTCAGGCTCCACCTGCAAGGTAACTGGGTCCAATACCCAGACACCCAACAGGCGGTGCAATGCTCTTGTTACAGAGTCCAGAACATGATCACCAGAATACAAAACCAGAAACCAAAACATGCAGTTATCAGGAAACACCAGAAACTAGTTCCCCTCAATAAAACCAGGAACAGAATTTAACCCTTGACAGCAAGAGCAGCCCTTACATAGCCAACATCACTGCCGCCATCACCAGGTCACTCCCAGAAACAGACAGGAGGTAGTCTGGAACAGCCACAAAGGATACCTCCCCCTCCTCTGCGCCCTCTCAGGTGTAGACTCAGGCTCCAACTCTGCATCGTACTCGGCCTGTGTCTCCACATAAGGATCACCAGGGAAACACATCACTGTCACTGCCCGACTCACAAAACAAAAAGGTCAGAAGGAAAACCTTTTAGGCTCCTCCACAGCCAGAAAACAACCGGCCCATACACAGGCAAACATCACCGTAATTCCGTCCCTCTAACTGCCTAACCAGAACTAACTGAAACTCCCCCCTAGTCTTCAGGTGCTACTTATGGTGGGTACTTATGCACTAAAACCCGGAGACTCGGTAAAGCAACCAGGAACTGGCCGCCCACCTGCAGCCTCGGACGTGCCCCCGAGTACAACTGCTCCAACCACACTACAGAAACCCCCCAACGACCTCCAGAGGGAGTCCGCTCTTCAGCCTAACAGGGACAGAACAGCAGCAATTTACTCAGTGTATACAGGACCACGCAAAAACCACCAACATAACACATGCTCAGTGACACAAACACTCCTCAGGAACACAGTTCACTACAGCTGCTACAATAACCAAGCACATGAAAACAGCCGACTCACTAAACTCGTCCATGTCTCCCAAACAACCAGATTGCACATCTCACTCACTTAAACGAAGAGGCCAAAGAAGAGGGGCAGCCTTTATAGCTGGGACCAACCCAGCAGGCTCAGGTGGGGCTCGTTAGCTGCCGATCAACATCCTGCAAGACAACCTGAGAGGAAACAGACACAGACCCCTGGTGGAAGGGAGGGGTCGTCACAGTGGTAAAACTTGTGTACTTGTACCTCTGGTACTAGCTGAAGATGGTGATACTTGTGTACTTGTACCTCTGGTACTAGCTGAAGGTGGTGATACTTGTGTACTTGTACCTCTGGTACTAGCTGAAGATGGTGATACTTGTGTACTTGTACCTCTGGTACTAGCTGAAGGTGGTGATACTTGTACCTCTGGTACTAGCTGAAGGTGGTGATACTTGTGTACTTGTACCTCTGGTACTAGCTGAAGGTGGTAATACTTGTGTACTTGTACCTCTGGTACTAGCTGAAGGTGGTGATACTTGTGTACTTGTACCTCTGGTACTAGCTGAAGGTGGTGATACTTGTGTACTTGTACCTCTGGTACTAGCTGAAGGTGGTGATACTTGTGTACTTGTACCTCTGGTACTAGCTGAAGGTGGTGATACTTGTGTACTTGTACCTCTGGTACTAGCTGAAGGTGGTGATACTTGTGTACTTGTACCTCTGGTACTAGCTGACGGTGGTGATACTTGTGTACTTGTACCTCTGGTACTAGCTGAAGGTGGTGATACTTGTGTACTTGTACCTCTGGTACTAGCTGAAGGTGGTAATACTTGTGTACTTGTACCTCTGGTACTAGCTGAAGGTGGTGATACTTGTGTACTTGTACCTCTGGTACTAGCTGAAGGTGGTGATACTTGTGTACTTGTACCTCTGGTACTAGCTGAAGGTGGTGATACTTGTGTACTTGTACCTCTGGTACTAGCTGAAGGTGGTAATACTTGTGTACTTGTACCTCTGGTACTAGCTGAAGGTGGTGATACTTGTGTACTTGTACCTCTGGTACTAGCTGAAGGTGGTGATACTTGTGTACTTGTACCTCTGGTACTAGCTGAAGGTGGTGATACTTGTGTACTTGTACCTCTGGTACTAGCTGAAGGTGGTGATACTTGTGTACTTGTACCTCTGGTACTAGCTGAAGGTGGTGATACTTGTGTACTTGTACCTCTGGTACTAGCTGACGGTGGTGATACTTGTGTACTTGTACCTCTGGTACTAGCTGAAGGTGGTGATACTTGTGTACTTGTACCTCTGGTACTAGCTGAAGGTGGTAATACTTGTGTACTTGTACCTCTGGTACTAGCTGAAGGTGGTGATACTTGTGTACTTGTACCTCTGGTACTAGCTGAAGGTGGTGATACTTGTGTACTTGTACCTCTGGTACTAGCTGAAGGTGGTGATACTTGTGTACTTGTACCTCTGGTACTAGCTGAAGGTGGTAATACTTGTGTACTTGTACCTCTGGTACTAGCTGAAGGTGGTGATACTTGTGTACTTGTACCTCTGGTACTAGCTGAAGGTGGTAATACTTGTGTACTTGTACCTCTGGTACTAGCTGAAGGTGGTGATACTTGTGTACTTGTACCTCTGGTACTAGCTGAAGGTGGTGATACTTGTGTACTTGTACCTCTGGTACTAGCTGAAGGTGGTGATACTTGTGTACTTGTACCTCTGGTACTAGCTGAAGGTGGTGATACTTGTGTACTTGTACCTCTGGTACTAGCTGAAGGTGGTGATACTTGTGTACTTGTACCTCTGGTACTAGCTGAAGGTGGTGGCCATCGATGAGAACCTGAACGTCGTTCACCAGAATAATGTGCAGTTTGACTCCGAGCTTCCCGAGTTCAGGTAACAAACATCTCCTCTGTGTACTACTACTACTACTACTACTATTACTACTACTACTAGTAGGACTAGTAGTAGTAGTATTTATTTATATTTCGGACACATTCAGAAGCTTGTAAATGCTGGACTGTGCATCTGTGATTTAATTTAGTAAAGTCTTTTATTTTGAAACTCCAGGACTCAGGGAGGAGTTCATATCCATGCCGACAGACTGACGGTCACCTCACCTGTACTGATGTGGGTGAAGGTGAGTCTCACACACTGTGACCAATGACCGTGTCTGTTTCTTGGTTGGGGTTGGTCCCTGTGCTGCTCTGTGATTGGTTGTCACGTGTTTCTGTGTCTGTCTGTCACCAGGCTCTGGACCTGCTATTGGACAAGATGAAGGGGGCGGGGCTTGCCTACTCCCGTGTCAGAGCGTTGTCGGGCAGCGGCCAGGTGAGAAATCACACCAAACCTACTGCAGCGTTAGAACCACAGCCAGACCTACAGTACTCCACACCATGTGTACAAAGGTGTCCTCATAACATATTGTAGTGTTACTACGTAGTGTTATCGTAGAAGTACTGCATACATAGCAGTACTTCACCTGTTCACTGACTGAGCCTCTTAACTAAAGGAAAGTGGGCGGAGTCTGGTTTTTATAACAGAACCTCTTTAAATGTCTCTCAGCAACACGGCAGCGTGTTCTGGAGAAGAGGGGCGTCTGAGACCCTGAAGGACCTGGACCCGGACCAGGACCTGCACCAGCTGCTGCAGGTGTGTGGGTCCACAGGTACGTGTGTGTGTGTGGTATTATGGGATGTGAGCTGATGCTGACTCTCTAACAGGACAGCTTCTCCGTGTCTCACTCTCCTGTGTGGATGGACTCCAGCAGCAGACAGCAGTGTGAGGAGCTGCAGACAGCAGCAGGAGGAGCAGGGAGACTGGCAGAGATCACAGGGTCCAGAGCATACGAGGTTTGTCTGATCACCTGTCTGTCTGTCTGTCTGTCTGTCATATCTAATGGGTGTCTGTCTGCAGCGTTTCACAGGAAACCAGATCTCCAAACTGAGACAGACTCGACCGGAGGAGTTCAAGAACACAGAGGTCAGTGAGCAGCTTTTGTTACTGTGTTAATGAATGATTCCACACAACTGACGTGTGTGTGTGTGTGTGTGTGTGTGTGTGTGTGTGTTCAGAGGATCTCATTGGTCAGCAGCTTCGCAGCCTCTCTCTTCCTCGGTGGTTACGCCTCCATCGACTACAGTGACGGTACAGAATCAGTGCTCGTTGATCGTTTATCATTTAGTGTCTTTATTGATCCGTCCTCCGTCTTTACTAATCGTTACTGTAAACTGTGCACAACGATGAGTCAGCAGAGTAAATGAGAAAATGTATGAAAATCACAAAAGTGAAAACAAAACTATTGATAATGTCAGAGAGACACTAAACGACAACAAAGAGACATTAAAAGACTACAAAGACATTAAACAACTACAAAGAGACACTAAACAACTACAAAGAGACACTAAACAACTACGAAGAGACATTAAAAGACTACAAAGACATTAAACAACTACAAAGAGACATTAAACGACACAAAGAGACACTAAACAACACAAAGACATTAAACAACTACAAAGAGACATTAAACGACTACACAGAGACACTAAACGACAACAAAGACATTAAACAACTACAAAGAGACACTAAACGACACAAAGAGACATTAAACGACACAAAGAGACACAAAACGACTACAAAGAGACATTAAACGACAACAAAGACATTAAACAACTACAAAGAGACACTAAACGACACAAAGAGACATTAAACGACACAAAGAGACACAAAACGACTACAAAGAGACATTAAACGACTACAAAGAGACACTAAACGACTACAAAGAGACACACAACGACACAAAGAGACACTAAACGACACAAAGACACACTAAACGACACAAAGAGACATTAAACGACTACAAAGAGACACTAAACGACTACAAAGAGACACTAAACGACACAAAGAGACACTAAACGACACAAAGACACACTAAACGACCCAAAGGGACATTAAACGACCCAAAGAGACACTAAACGACTACAAAGAGACACTAAACGACACAAAGAGACACTAAACGACGAAACAACTACAAAGAGACACAAAACGACTACAAAGAGACACTATACAACACAAAGACACTAAACGACTAAACAACTACAAAGAGACACTAAACAACACAAAGAGACACTAAACGACTACAAAGAGACACTAAACAACTACAAAGAGACACTAAACGACACAAAGAGACACTAAACAACTACAAAGAGACACTAAACGACTACAAAGAGACACTAAACGACACAAAGAGACACTAAACGACTAAACAACTACAAAGAGACACTAAACGACTACAAAGAGACACTAAACGACACAAAGAGACACTAAACGACTAAACAACTACAAAGAGACACTAAACGACACAAAGACACACTAAACGACTAAACAACTACAAAGACACACTAAACGACACAAAGACACACTAAACGACAACAAAGAGACACTAAACGACACAAAGACACAAAACGTGAACGTTCTTGTGAAATGCGTTCAGAGAGGGAACAGAAAGGGAATTCATGTAGGCCTCATGTTTGTGACTAAATGTGCTTCACTTGAACGTGTCGGGAGCCCAAAAGAACGACGGCTCCTGAACACAACCAGGTGATCCCTTTTGTTCACCGGCTGATTCGCTGACTTCAGGTTCGGGGATGAATCTGCTGGACATCAGGACCAGAAACTGGTCTGAGATCTGCCTGGACGCCACCGCTCCTCATCTGGACCGACTGCTGGGCGCTCCGGTGCCCTCCACGTCTGTACTGGTGAGACTGGTCTTCACGCTGTGGTGTGTGTTGGCTGAGCTCTGACTTCAGTGCTGCGTCGTGTCCCTGCAGGGTCCCGTCTCCTCCTACTTTGTGCAGCGATATGGTTTCTCTGAGAGCTGCAGGGTGGTGGCCTTCACCGGAGACAACCCGGGTAAGATATGACCTGAGACCTCCGGCCCACTGCAGCAGCACTCCAGTCACCAACGCTCACACGAAACACGTGACCTTTAACCCTTCCTGTGGCTCATTTTACATTTTACATAACAGTCATTGTGAAATCCACTCATTCATGCAGTTCTGTTGTCTGAACACAAGGTGGTGCTGCTGGGATGCAACTGTGTGTGTGTCTGTGTGTGTGTGTGTGTGTGTGTGTGTGTGAGAGAGAAAAGAGGAAATGTCAAATGGAAATTTCCTCTTCAAACATTTACTTTTTTTTCATTTATTTACTTCCTGTTGTCCGTTTCTCCTTCTTTTAAATATTTTATGGAATGAATAGAGTTGTTTTTTGACGCTCGTGGATCTTTTTCTTCCTCCGTCGACGTGTTCAAATCAAAAACAACAAAAAGTTCGATATGTTGAATATTATTATCATTAAAGTGAGTTTTCTCTCCTCAGCGTCTCTGGCAGGAATGAGGCTCCAGCAGGGCGACGTCGCTGTAAGTCCACATGAGACCCGTCCGTCTTTTAGCTGAGTCGGTCCTCTGTGTGGTCGGTGTGTGTTACACTGTGTGTGTGTGTGTGTGTGTGTCCAGGTCAGCCTGGGGACCAGTGACACGGTGTTCTTGTGGATCCAGCAGCCTCGCCCGGCGCTGGAGGGTCACGTCTTCTGCAACCCGCTGGACTGGCGAGCCTTCATGGCTCTGCTGTGGTACGTCACCGCCTAGCTTAGCTTAGCATAAAGACTGGAAACGGAGGGGAACAGCTAGCCTGGCTCTGTCCAACTTTCAACCAACCAGCTCCTCTAAATCTCTAAGTACTGGAACTGTGTGTGTGTGTGTGTGTGTGTGTGTAGCTTTAAGAACGGGTCTCTGACGAGGGAACGAATCAGGAACGAGAGCGCTGGAGGATCATGGGAACTCTTTTCCGGTGCCCTGAGAGACACGCCGCTGGGCAACAACGGACACATCGGTGAAGCTTCCTTCATTCCTTGTGTCCTTCCTTTTCCCATTTACTCCTTCGCTACCTACATGTGTATCCTTTCTCCCTTCCTCCCTTACTACCTTACTTTTCCTTCTCTAGTTCCTTTTTCCTTCTTTCTTTTCCTTCTTTGCTTATTTCGTCCCTCCTTCACCCTTCTTCCTTATTCCTACCATCAGTTTCCTTTCTTTCTTTCTTCCTCCTTCCTTCCTTGTTATCCTCCCTAACTCCTTCCTTCCTCACTTCCTTCTACTTGCATTAGTTCTCCTTCCATCATTTTTCCTTCCTTGCCTCTACCTTCCTCATTCCTTCTGGTTTCCTGCTTTTCATCTTTCCTTTCTGCCTTCACCTGTTTCCTTCCTTGCTTCTTCCTTGTTATATTCCTTACTCCTTCCTTCCTTTGTTTCCTATTTCCTTCTTCCACACCTTCGCATGTTCCATCTTTCAAATCATCCTATGTGTTTCCTGTCTTTCTTTTTCTTTGTTATCCTCCCTCCTCCCTCCCTCCCTCCTTCACTCCCTCCCTCCCTCTGACCGGTTGTTTGGTGTGTTTCCAGGCTTTTATTTTGACAGTATGGAGATCACACCTCCTGCAGTCGGAGTTCACCTCTTTGACCCCGACGACAACCAGGTGAGTGAGACACATTTAGAGAGTTTAACTTCAGGTGACGTCTGAAACACTCGTCTTCACTCTTCATGTTCTACGGGAATCTCCTTGAATCCTATTCAATCCCTTGTCTCCTGTCTCCTCTCCCTCAGGTGTCCTCCCTGAGTCCTCAGGTGGAGGTCCGGGCTCTGGTGGAGGGTCAGTTTCTGTCCAGGAGGCTCCACGCTGAGCGGCTAGGATACTCCATCAGTGAGACCTCCATCCTTCTGATCCTCATCTTCTCTTCCTGTTTATACTCCATCAGTGAGACCTCCGTCCTTCTTCTGCTCCTCATCTTCTCTTCCTGTTTATACTCCATCAGTGAGACCTCCGTCCTTCTTCTGCTCCTCATCTTCTCTTCCTGTTTATACTCCATCAGTGAGACCTCCGTCCTTCTTCTGCTCCTCATCTTCTCTTCCTGTTTATACTCCATCAGTGAGACCTCCATCCTTCTGCTCCTCATCTTCTCTTCCTGTTTATGCTCCATCAGTGAGACCTCCATCCTTCTGATCCTCATCTTCTCTTCCTGTTTATACTCCATCAGTGAGACCTCCGTCCTTCTTCTGCTCCTCATCTTCTCTTCCTGTTTATGCTCCATCAGTGAGACCTCCATCCTTCTGATCCTCATCTTCTCTTCCTGTTTATACTCCATCAGTGAGACCTCCGTCCTTTAGTCTTTTCATAAACGGATCATTTCATAATGTCTCCTTGAAGTTTGAGTCTCCGCTGATAAAACAGTGAAAACTTCGTACATGTTTTCAGTTCCAGGAACCAGAGTTTTGGCAACAGGAGGAGCTTCAGCTAATAAAGACATTCTGCAGGTCATTTCTCCTCCTTATTGTTATTATTGTTGTTGTTGTTGTTCTTGTGTGTTGTTGTTGTGATGACTGGATGATATCTCAGTGTTGGTTGACGTTAATAATCCAGGTGAGGTCAGTGAGTCAGAATAATAAATGTCTTTAAATAAGTGATTTTAAAGCTCACTCTTTGTTTCAGAATCCTTTAATTCATTTGATGTGTCATACAGGAAGTGAGAGAGGAGACAACGTCCAATCACATCGCTCTGTTTCTGTCTCTCAGGTTTTATGTGATGTGTTCAACGCTCCGGTTTACACCATCGACCTGTTGAACTCCGCTTCTCTGGGATCAGCCTACAGAGCTCTACACGGTAACATGTACTAGTACTACTAGTACTGCTATTAATACTACTACTACAGCCTACAGAGCTCTACACGGTAACATGTACTTATACTACTAGTACTGCTATTAATACTACGACTACTACAGCCTACAGAGCTCTACACGGTAACATGTACTAGTACTACTAGTACTGCTATTAATACTACTACTGCTACTACAGCCTACAGAGCTCTACACGGTAACATGTACTTATACTGCTAGTACTGCTATTAATACTACGACTACTACAGCCTACAGAACTCTACACGGTAACATGTACTTATACTACTAGTACTGCTATTAATACTACGACTACTACAGCCTACGGATCTCTACACGGTAACATGTACTTACACTGCTAGTACTGCTATTAATACTACGACTACTACAGCCTACAGAGCTCTACACGGTAATATGTACTAGTACTACTAGTACTGCTATTAATACTACTACTGCTACTACTGCTACAGCCTACAGAGCTCTACACGGTAACATGTACTAGTACTACTAGTACTGCTATTAATACTACTACTGCTACTACTACAGCCTACAGAGCTCTACACGGTAACATGTACTAGTACTGCTATTAATACTACTACAGCCTACGGATCTCTACACGGTAACATGTACTTATACTGCTAGTACTGCTATTAATACTACGACAGCCTACAGAGCTCTACACGGTAACATGTACTTATTCTACTAGTACTGCTATTAATACTACTACAGCCTACGGATCTCTACACGGTAACATGTACTTATACTACTAGTACTGCTATTAATACTACGACTACTACAGCCTACAGAGCTCTACACGATAACATGTACTAGTACTACTAGTACTGCTATTAATACTACTACTACAGCCTACAGAGCTCTACACGGTAACATGTACTAGTACTACTAGTACTGCTATTAATACTACTACTGCTACTACTACTACAGCCTACAGAGCTCTACACGGTAACATGTACTTATACTGCTAGTACTGCTATTAATACTACGACTACTACAGCCTACAGAACTCTACACGGTAACATGTACTTATACTACTAGTACTGCTATTAATACTACGACTACTACAGCCTACGGATCTCTACACGGTAACATGTACTTGTACTGCTATTAATACTACGACTACTACAGGCTACGGATCTCTACACGGTAACATGTACTTATACTGCTAGTACTGCTATTAATACTACGACTACTACAGCCTACAGAGCTCTACACGGTAACATGTACTAGTACGACTAGTACTGCTATTAATACTACTACTGCTACTACTACTACAGCCTACGGATCTCTACATGGTAACATGTACTTATACTGCTAGTACTGCTATTAATACTACGACTACTACAGCCTACAGAGCTCTACACGGTAACATGTACTTATACTACTAGTACTGATATTAATACTACGACTACTACAGCCTACAGAGCTCTACACGGTAACATGTACTAGTACTACTAGTACTGCTATTAATACTACTACTGCTACTACTACTACAGCCTACGGATTTCTACACGGTAACATGTACTTATACTGCTAGTACTGCTATTACTACTACAGCCTACAGAACTCTACACGGTAACATGTACTTATACTACTAGTACTGCTATTAATACTACAACTACTACAGCCTACGGATCTCTACACGGTAACATGTACTTGTACTGCTATTAATACTACGACTACTACAGCCTACGGATCTCTACACGGTAACATGTACTTATACTGCTAGTACTGCTATTAATACTACGACTACTACAGCCTACAGAGCTCTACACGGTAACATGTACTAGTACGACTAGTACTGCTATTAATACTACTACTGCTACTACTACTACAGCCTACGGATCTCTACACGGTAACATGTACTTATACTGCTAGTACTGCTATTAATACTACGACTACTACAGCCTACAGAGCTCTACACGGTAACATGTACTTATACTACTAGTACTGCTATTAATACTACGACTACTACAGCCTACAGAGCTCTACACGGTAACAGGTACTTATACTTATACTAGTATAAGTATCTGTTACCGGTACGTTCATGTATTTTTTTAAAATATTGTACGTTTTTCTGTATAATCTAATATTACCATTTAGTAGTACACTATCAGAGTACTGTTGTATATATTTAAATCTGTATATATATTCAGTCATGACTCTGCTGACTCTACAGACTTTGTGTTGTTGTGCTGCACAGGATCAATAAAGTTCATCTTGTCCTCAGGTCATAATGGTCCAGTGGGAAACATGTACACACACACACACACACTGGAGTTTACAGTGACTCTGACGGTGTGTGTGTGTGTGTGTGATTTAATAACAGTGTAGAAGTGTTTATATGTAGAAAACTTCAGTACAAAAAATCTCCGAAAATCCCTTTCGTTCATATTTACTGGATTCTGTGTATCAGCACATGTCACATGACACGTCACATGACCATGACCACATGTCACGTCACATGTCACGTCACGTTTATCTTGATTGTTGATCAGGACTTGTCATAGTAGTGAAAGCAAAGGACAGCTTAGTTCTGTTCAAGTGTCCCCGTAAACCATGACGGTGTGACAGTGAGCCAGAGTAGGAGGAGCCTCACACTGCTGAACGGTGATGACTCAGTGTTCTACTCAACCAATCAGAAGCTCTTTGAGTTTTTAATGCACTTTCTGTTTTTGATGCTGTTATTTATTTGTTGTATTGTGTTTATTGTTTGTTGTCTCTATGAGTTGATTTGGTAATAAATGAGTTTCCTCACTGGGGATTTATAATCTAATTGACTCTAACTCACCTATTGGTTGATTGGTTAACGATGCAGAAACCTCCTCCTCTGATTGGTCGATGTGTGTTTTCAGGCATGATGTCAGAATCTGTCGCGTCCTTCTTTGATGTGGTGAAGAAAGCTCCAGAAGCTCAACTGGTGGCTACACCTCATCCTGCAGCCCAGCAGGTACACACACACACACGGACGGACGGACGGACGAGAAATGATTAGAATAAATGTTCTCTCTGTACAGCAGCATATTAAATATAAAAACAGTAACACGCTGATGTGTGTTCCAGGTGTACGACCAGATGCTGAAGCGTTACGCCCGATTGGAGGAGAGAGTCCTGCAGGAGACCCGCCCCTGAGCCACGATCAGCTCTGTTGAAGAAGCACGTGACCTTTAATGGACGTCGTAGGACAAGACCATTTACAGAAACTAAAGTTTAGTTCATAATCTAAACCGTTTGTTAACTTCTTTATCTGAATTTTATCAGTGAGTAATTGATTGATGGTCGTGCACTTACAGGAATAATAAAAAGATGTTTGCACTGGAAATCAAAAACACACAACTCTTCTTTCATAGAACTTAAAATAAAAGACACAAACACAACGACAGATGAAGTTTTCATCTGGTTACGCGTGGTTACGTCGCGACGCGTGGTTAGCGTCGCGACGCGTGGTTAGCGTCGCGACGCGTGGTTACATCGCGACGTGTGGTTAGCGCCTTAGATGACACCCAGGAGAGCTGCTGGCATGTGTGTGTGAGTATTCTGACATACACGCACCGTGGGAATATTGTACATGTGTACATGTTATATACCGGATTAAACAGCAACGTATGGTCACTTTTTACACACTCCAAACACAACTATATACTAATATAAGCAACTATAAAATGTGGCCTAAAAGCACGAATTTCTGGGCAAAAATCTGTGTAATATTTACTGCACATCGATTTTGGATCACGAAGCTAACGGCTACAGAGCTAACCAGCACATCGCTTAGCAATAGCATTCGACACAGAACGCATAAATACCTTCGGTTATTCTCTCCGTGGAACCACTAGAAAGCTGTGAGCCACCAACGGCAGCATAACAGTTCCCTTCACCGGAAAAAAATATCGCCATCTGTTCACCTTTATGAAGATTTCACAAAAATAACGGCGAAAATTATCCGGTTCAAAGCTACAATCATTGTTGGCAAAAACATCCGGTCTGATTCTCATCTGTTTCCTGTAGAAGGGGGTCAATCTAACTTGCTGGACCCGGGGGTGTGTGGTCAGACTTTTGGCGAATGGAATTTTACGCTCGGGGATGCCGGCACTCTTTGCCTCTTTACTCCCTGAAAAATTCTGTCAATCAACACCTGCTTCGACACCGCCTTCCTGAGACTCTGACGCGCCGAAGGCGGGCTCATTGACTGAAATCCACCGATGATAGGCTGAGCTAGAGCCCCATACACACACAGCAACTGAGAAAATCCTATGGATGACAGCCAGAAACGGGCTCTGAGAGGACCCTGGCTCTCAAAATGATTCCAAACGGCTGTATTTGGATGTATTGAATAATATGAGTGATACAAAAAGTGAAATATATAGTTATATAGTATATAAAAGTACAATGTAAGAGCTGCAACAGCTGGTTCCAAAATGACGACCTCGCGTGACCTCTCTGTACTAAAGCCTCTTATTCTTCACTGTATCCGAACCAAACGTTATTCTAGCACTACTGATCGGCTGTGATATGATTTGGGAGAGTTTTTAGGCTCTCAGCTGCATTATTTCAAAAACAATATCAATAAAAGTGCTTTTTTTTCAGGCGAACCTGAATATTTTCAATTTGAGCTGTGTAATGTCTTCATGTACTATATTAACCAGCAACATATACACAATATTACCCACTGAACAATCTCACAAGTGTCATAACTGATTATAGCATCAAAAATTATAAAAAATAGACCTTATAGTTACAGAATT
Source organism: Ophthalmolycus amberensis (assembly GCA_024529925.1). NCBI lineage: Eukaryota > Metazoa > Chordata > Actinopteri > Perciformes > Zoarcidae > Ophthalmolycus > Ophthalmolycus amberensis. Next base: position 542,063 of record JAFEUB010000264.1, on the reverse strand, counting down.
TCTATCTGTGTATGGGTATGCCATTTTCAAGCAGAGGCCTGAAAATAGGGCTGGAGTTTAAGAGGTTTTAACTAAATAGTTTAGTTGTCTCAACCGAACTGAGTAGTTTAGTTACTAGCTCTCCTCCTGTTGGTTTAAACACTGATTGGTTGTTCACAATGAAACATTATCAGAGATCAGAGACTCGAAACACATGTTCTACTGAATATCGTCAGTTAAACTTTATTCCTCACTATGATGTTAAACTGTGATTAATCTGAGGATCAACTACGCTCCGTTTCTGGATGTGGATGCAGATTGTTGTTCATGTGGAGCAGCAGCACCAATGTTTCCTCTTAAAATGAGACACGTCCATCGCTCTGCATTTTGATGGTGAAGCCTTCTAAATGGAGGACAAACAGAATGTCCTCACAAGTACAGCACAACACGAGTGTGCGAGAGAGAGCGAGTCATGCTATAGGTTCAGCTGAGGAGATCCGTCCTCACATGGTACCGTGTGTGTGTGTGTGTGTGTTTAGACTGATCAAAAGAAGCTGCTTTGATGTTCAAACGTAAACACACACACACAGCATGTGACTGTGTTCACTGTATTCCAGATATTTTGTTTGTGTGAAATAATTGGCTCCCAAAAGGAATAAAACAGGGAAACAAATTGTACAACAGCAGAGAGTGTGTGTGTGTGTGTGTGTGTGTGTGTGTGTGTGTGTGTGTGTGTGTGTGTGTGTGTGTGTGTGTGTGTGTGTGCCGTTAATTACCTCCATCGGCTGGCGGATGAAAACGTGCGTCTGGATTTCATGTGAACCATTCAGACCTGGCAACCTGCCGTCTGCCGCTGATTGAAGGGTTTGGTTGTGAAATGAGAGGATGAGTGACGGATCCAGATCTAATGAAGCTCTTTGTACAAAGACACATAAATGAGAAGGACTCCTCATCCTCACGTACTTTGATGTGTCTGAGACTTCTATCGGCTCCTTTTCTTAGCTTCAATGTCGGCTGTAAAGAAATAGAGGGTTGTCTGGTAACCGCATGTTGACTGTTCGATCCTTGGCTAGGACGTGTCATGTGTCAAAGTGTCCCTGAGCAAATGCAGAGACAAATTAAGTATAAGTATAATAAAAACTACTGCGCTGGTCGATAAGATGCAGTCATTCTAGAGTAGGATGCTACGTTAGCTTAGAGGCCGATCTCATTGACTCGTACTCGTCTTGTCTCATGGGTCTTTTGACTCGTACTCGTCTTGTCTCATGGGTCTTTTGACTCGTACTCGTCTTGTCTCATGGGTCTTTTGACTCGTACTCGTCTTGTCTCATGGGTCTTTTGACTCGTACTCGTCTTGTCTCATGGGTCTTTTGACAAAGAATCTAACATTTCATTAACACAGTTGTAATGAGTTTAACTTCCGTCTCAGTTCAGGTTCGTCCCCTGACAGCTGGACAGCATCACTTCTTTCAACTGTTAACGTGTTCCTCTGCTGTCGTCCTCAGTTCAGGCCGTCCTTCAGCCGTCTGCCGTTCGTCCTGCCGAGTCCATCACACCTCAGCTCATGACATTACAACCAAAGTGAGAGAGAGAGAATGAGAGGGACATTCTGGATGCCTAGCAACAACCACTCTCTGCCTTCTCCCCCTGAGTCTCACACACACACACACACACACACGCCTGAACTCCGTCCACAGAGGCAGAGATGGCACACCAGCCCGGTCGGCAGCCTGCAGCCTTTAGAGTCCACCGCTAATTTGGTCGATTAGGACCCAGTTAATTCTGTCAATTAAACCCTGTCGTCATTTGTCCAATTAAGTCTTCTGCTAATTGATCATCTCGGGGGCAGAGTGGAGCGGAGGTAGAGTGTTAATTAGGTGGATGTCATCCGCCAAACACTCACATTAACTCACATACAGACACACAGAAGAGGAAAGGGGACAATCTTCCAGAGCACGAGGAGGTTAATTGAAACGGCTCGTTAAGGAATTTACTGATTACTGCAGAATGAAGAGCGCTCGACTGACAGCTGCACAAGGTGTGACTTTTGTTTGTGTCTGCCTGTGTGTGTGTGTGTGTGTGTGTGTGTGTGTCCATGCTGAAGATTTAGAGCTCTTCAGTTCCGTCTCACCCAGATTTTTATTCGACGCACCAAACTGCAGCGATTCAAAGATGCTGGAAAGGCACATTGAGAATCTACAGATAATTGTAATGCCTGGAAGTGTGTGTGTGTGTGTGTGTGTGTGCGGGCGGGCGGAGGAAGTTATACGCTTTCTACATCCGGGGGCAAACTTTGTGTGCGAGAGTGTGTGAAAGCATGTGAATATTACATCCCCGGGCAAGTTAAGTGTGTGTGTGTGTGTTTGTCTCCGTCAGCAGTGCTTTAAGAAAAATGCATGCATTAGTTATCAGCTCAGCTCTGATTTTCTTGTTTCTGCTCACAGCTCCGACTGATGCAACATCGCTAACACAGCACTCTTCAGTGTGTGTGTGTGTGTCGTCTGAATGGTTTTCATGTCGTGCATCGCCAAAATAATTGATACATTTAGTAGTTTTTTTGTGTTCCTCTGCAACAACAGAAACGTCTGAAGGATTTTGTTCGTCGTTCTTCTGGACTGATTGTGTCTTTGTCTCCTGAAGATGTGTTTGTGTTGGGCTTCATGTAAACACATCGGAATGAGATCAGTCCTCAGCGGGTGTAAAAGTAATCCGTAACCCTGACCTCATTCTGAAAACCCAACAAGTGGAAAGGTCACCTGACTCAGGACACAAACCCTCCGTCTAAACAGAGCGTCAACAGAGCGCCAACAGACCGCCAACAGAGCGTCAACAGACCGCCAACAGAGCGCCAACAGAGCGCCAACAGAGAATCAACAGAGCGCCAACAGACCGCCAACAGAGTGCCAACAGAGCGCCAACAGCGCTAACAGAGAATCAACAGAGCACCAACAGACCTCCAACAGAGTGCCAACAGAGCGCCAACAGACCTCAAACAGAGCGCCAACAGAGCGCCAACAGACCTCCAACAGAGCGCCAACAGACCGCCAATAGAGCTCAAACAGCGCCAACAGAGCGTCAACAGAGTGCCAACAGAGCGTCAACAGACCGCCAACAGAGCGCCAACAGAGCGCCAACAGACCTCCAACAGACCGCCAACAGAGTGCCAACAGAGCGCCAACAGACCTCAAACAGAGCGCCAACAGAGCGCCAACAGACCTCCAACAGACCGCCAACAGACCGCCAACAGAGCATCAACAGAGCGCCAACAGAGCGTCAACAGAGCACCAACAGAGCGCCAACAGAGCGCCAACAGAGTGCCAACAGACCTCAAACAGAGCGCCAACAGAGCGCAAACAGACCTCCAACAGAGTGCCAACAGAGCGCCAACAGACCTCAAACAGAGCGCCAACAGAGCGCCAACAGACCTCCAACAGAGCGCCAACAGAGCGCCAACAGAGCGCCAACAGACCTCCAACAGAGCGCCAACAGACCTCCAACAGAGCGCCAACAGAGCGCCAACAGAGCGCCAACAGACCTCAAACAGAGCGCCAACAGAGCGCCAACAGACCTCCAACAGAGCGCCAACAGAGCGCCAACAGAGCGCCAACAGACCTCAAACAGAGCGCCAACAGAGCGCCAACAGACCTCCAACAGAGCGCCAACAGACCTCCAACAGACCGCCAACAGACCTCAAACAGAGGTCCATTCCTATACGAGCGCTGTCCATTCTGCCGACAAGGAATCATTTATTTTGACCTTCTCGAGCCATACATTGAACACCACACGCCGTAGCCGAGCATTGACTGTATCACAGACTGGATGCAGCCTTGCTGTTGTGTGAGTGGTACATTTTAGTACAGTGTCGGCGATGCGGAGAACATGGGGAAAGCCGCTGCATGCCGTGCTGTTCGTAAAGTTTATTTGGCGCTTAATGAACTTATGGATGTGTTCATTACATCACCATGGCACATATTGTATTGACTACCATTCTGAATTGTGTGTGTGCTTAGTGTTTACTTGCTCCCATGTCCTCTTGATGGCTGGTTGCATACATGAGGTTAAAGCACTCATAATGATATGACAGTGTTATTAGTACACCAGCACATCATTACTGTAGAACATGATTAAGGTGGAGTCATGATAAGAATAGAGAGAATCACACACTATTTCTTTCCACTGCTTCAATTGATTGAATGTCTGATTATGAATAATACACATACTGATCCGCCCATAAACAGATTCTCACACACACATATTCAAACTAGTTCTATATGGTAATCTACACATACATGTATATACACATATATAGTAGGCTACATGATACATGAGGGCATACAGTACATATATCCTCATATTAATTCGTATCATTACATCCTCTTTGGGCTTGTTTTTATCTACTTATTCTGAAAGAGTTGAGATCATTATTGTCGCTATAGATCTCATTGGATGATGCATTCATGAAGTCTACTGCCAGCAGCACATTAAAGACATATAATCTGATTGGTTGGGGTGATGAGGCATTCAAATTAGCTGATACATTTTCCCAACACTTACACATTTAACTTGTCTGTGATGTTTTGCCGTGCTTCCTGTCTCGCCCTCGCAGCGGTGGCGGTGTTATATTTTGCCGTGATTACGGTCTTGAAATCCTCATATGCGTTCATGATCATCTCCTGCTCGTCAGCGGAGTAGAAAGAGGCTCTTTCTTTGACTTTATTTGACATTGTACTGTTAGAAAATCATGGTTTCGGTGATCGACACTTCCCCCTTTTGAAGTGGGACGAGCACGCGCAATCATCCTGATCCTGATCGTCTGGTTCAAATTAACGAGACTGTTTGAGAGCGGATTAGCCTTGGAGAAACCGACATAGCCTGACATCAATCATCTCGTTAATGTAGGCTGGCTAATAGGACATTTGATCGACTTTGCTGAACCACTTACGTGGCACGGGGCCCAGGTGACTACAGGATCATGTGGGTCCAGCTTCGCCTCTCTAACCTCCATCTTTGTGACATTTCCTCCGTCTGCCTGCCACCTACCATAAAATTGAAAGATGGACGATGGCATTGGGAGGTGGGAGAGAGAAGACACACAGACACAAACGCGCACGTACACACACACACACACACACACAGAGACACACACTCACACACACACACACACACACAGACACACTCACACACAGACACACACACAGACACACTCACACACAGACACACACACACACACAGACACACACACACACCCACACACAGACACACTCACACACACACACACAGACACACTCACACACAGACACACACTCACACACAGAGACACAGACACACACAGACACACACACAGACACACACAGAGACAGACACACTCACACACACAGACACTCACAGACACACACAGACACACACACAGAGACACACACACACACACACACAGACACTCACAGACACACTCACACACACACACACAGACACACTCACACACAGACACACACTCACACACAGAGACACAGACACACACAGACACACACACAGACACACACAGAGACAGACACACACTCACACACAGACACACACAGACACACACACAGAGACACACACACACACACACACAGACACTCACAGACACACTCACACACAGACACACACACAGACACATCCACACACACACACACACACACAGACACACACACACACACACAGACACAGACACAGACACACACACAGGACTAGCTGTGGCTGCAGGAGGCGATCAGAGCAGTCGTCTCAATAAATCAGTGAAACACTTGATCTCATTTTAACACAGAAGTAAACGACGGTTTCTCTTCAAGTCAAAAGATGAACGAAGTACATTTACTGGTACTTAAGTATATTTTGCTGTTTACTACATCTCAGAGGTAAATATTGTTCAATATTATAAAGGAGTAAACATCATCCACATTAATGCAGCAGTAATATTAACCCAACATCAGACGTTAGGAAAACATTTTAATGATCAATCAATACTTTTACTTCAGTCAGGTTTTCAATGCAGGACTTCACTTGTAGTATTATCACAGTGTGGTATAAGTACTTTTACTGCAGTAAAGGATATAAGTACATCATCCAACACATTCAACACATACAATCAGTTCTGTGTTAACGTGAAATATGTTGACCTAAAGCTTGATACATGTTACGTTGTTAAATTGTTACTATTTTATGTTGGTATGTTTCAAGGTTTTAAGTGTTTGAAGTGTTTATGATGTTACGTTGTTAAATGTTATGTTTCCACCATTCTACGTTATGTTTTTAAGTTGTTATGGTTTTAAGTGTTTACGTTGTTACATTGTTACTTTTTTACATTGTTGTGACTTTGTTACGTTACTACGTTGTTATTTGAACACAAACCATGATGTTTTTTCTAAGTAGCTTTGTTGAGTAAACCTGACGAATCGTTTCACAACGTTAACTTTGAGTCATGTGCGTTTCTGCGTGATTAGAGGCTGATATGAAACATATTTATGAAACGTGTTTTCGGTTCAGAAACGCTGCCGTTGAATGTATTTGTTGTTTTCAGAAACGTACAGCCGTGTGGTAGAATGTAGCGTGTTAAGCTAGTAAAAGCTAACGTAGCTGCAGCACGCCTCATAACGCCTCATTTATTTACTTCCTAACTTCAACCGATGCCAACTCAACACTGAAGGACACACACACACTCTCTCACACACACACACACACACACACACACTCTCACACACTCACACACACACACACACACACTCACACACTCTCAAGCTGCTACGCCAATTATTGGCTGAAATACTTCTTCTATGTGCTGTCCAAAAAGACAAACTGTGTGTGTGTGTGTGTAATGAATCTCTGGGAGGCGACAAGCACAAGAATTAAATTGATCAAACTGAAACATTTAACAATCCTGTTAAATGTTTTCATGGAGATGAAGATGATGATGATGATGTTGATGATGTCGTACATTTCCACATAATACAACAAAGTCGCCATCTTGGTTTCTTTTCATCGCCATCTTGTGTTATTGCAACCAGAAGTGACTTGAGCGGTTGGACGATCAGCCTTCTTTAGTCGCCCCCTGGTGGCCGTTCGAGAGAATGCAGCTTTAACACATGAAGCTTTGGCTTCTCTTTACAGTTGTCCTTTGTAATCACATCCCTCCTATCAATGTAAGCATTGTGTAGCTCCCAGCGAACACAACAACAGCTGCCTACCAGTTATCCTCACATGTGTGCAGTGAACAGACTTTTGATCCTCAGACATGAGCTTCCTGTTTCTATTGCTCCTCAGACATGAGCTTCCTGTTTCTATTGCTCCTCAGACATGAGCTTCCTGTTTCTATTGCTCCTCAGACATGAGCTTCCTGTTTCTATCGCTCCTCAGACATGAGCTTCCTGTTTCTATCGCTCCTCAGACATGAGCTTCCTGTTTCTATTGATCCTCAGACATGAGCTTCCTGTTTCTATTGATCCTCAGACATGAGCTTCCTGTTTCTATTGATCCTCAGACATGAGCTTCCTGTTTCTATTGATCCTCAGACATGAGCTTCCTGTTTCTATCGCTCCTCAGACATGAGCTTCCTGTTTCTATCGCTCCTCAGACATGAGCTTCCTGTTTCTATCGATCCTCAGACATGAGCTTCCTGTTTCTATCGATCCTCAGACATGAGCTTCCTTTTTCTATCGATCCTCAGACATGAGCTTCCTGTTTCTATCGATCCTCAGACATGAGCTTCCTGTTTCTATCGATCCTCAGACATGAGCTTCCTGTTTCTATCGCTCCTCAGACATGAGCTTCCTGTTTCTATTGATCCTCAGACATGAGCTTCCTGTTTCTATTGATCCTCAGACATGAGCTTCCTGTTTCTATTGATCCTCAGACATGAGCTTCCTGTTTCTATTGATCCTCAGACATGAGCTTCCTGTTTCTATTGATCCTCAGACATGAGCGTCCTGTTTCTATTGATCCTCAGACATGAGCTTCCTGTTTCTATTGATCCTCAGACATGAGCTTCCTGTTTCTATTGATCCTCAGACATGAGCTTCCTGTTTCTATCGCTCCTCAGACATGAGCTTCCTGTTTCTATTGATCCTCAGACATGAGCTTCCTGTTTCTATCGCTCCTCAGAGATGAGCTTCCTGTTTCTATCGCTCCTCAGACATGAGCTTCCTGTTTCTATCGATCCTCAGACATGAGCTTCCTGTTTCTATCGCTCCTCAGACATGAGCTTCCTGTTTCTATCGATCCTCAGACATGAGCTTCCTGTTTCTATCGCTCCTCAGACATGAGCTTCCTGTTTCTATTGATCCTCAGACATGAGCTTCCTGTTTCTATTGATCCTCAGACATCAGCTTCCTGTTTCTATTGATCCTCAGACATGAGCTTCCTGTTTCTATTGATCCTCAGACATGAGCTTCCTGTTTCTATTGATCCTCAGACATGAGCTTCCTGTTTCTATTGATCCTCAGACATGAGCTTCCTGTTTCTATTGATCCTCAGACATGAGCTTCCTGTTTCTATCGCTCCAGCTGACGGTCGGTGAAGAGTTGCTGCTGCACTCAGTGCTGCTTCTTGTGATGTGTGTGGGAGCTCCTCTCTATGTGCTGTATGATGCATCAACGATGTCACTGCAGAGTCCACTCCAACAAACATGGTCCAGGTGTGTGTGTGTGTGAGAGTCCTGTTCAGGCGTGTTTCTGGATGTGTGTGTTTGATCCCGAGCCAAGAATAACACAGCTGTCTGCTTCATGTCTGCGTTGTCTAAACTTATGTAACATCAGCAGAGAGGAAGCAGAGCCGGACTCAGGTAGCGCTCAGTGCCAGGACCACCGGGTCCTCAGTCGAGGATCCATTCATTCACTGCAGCGATGCATCGACTGCATTCAGACGTATCAGCACTGAATATGTTACGACAATAAACGATTTGAACGATTTGACATGCAGTAACTGCTCCCGCTCTTCTTTCACCACAAACCAACAGAACCAACAAGAGACACATCCGTCCATGTCCCTCATTCAGGTAAAGACAACGTCAACATAGATGCACATATGTGACGAAGGCCTCATCAGAACTACCTCAACATGGAGGGATTACTGAACCAGGGGTCCAAAGTGTCAGGGGCCCCCCGTCTTCCACCTGCAAGATGTCTCTCAAGGAAGACAAGAACCAACCAAGAACAGACTTTAATTAACAAGAAAGAAAACTGACAACCACAGAGAGACACAAAACAACGACAGACACAAAACAACTACAGAGAGACACAAAACAACTAGAGAGAGACACAGAACAACTACAGAGAGACACAAAACAACCACAGAGAGACACAAAACAACCACCGAGAGACACAAAACAACCACAGAGAGACACAATACAGCCACAGAGAGACACAAAACAATCACCGAGAGACACAAAACAACTACAGAGAGACACAAAACAACCACCGAGAGGCACAAAACAACCACCGAGAGACACAAAACAACTACAGAGAGACACAAAACAACCACAGAGAGACACAAATCAACCACCAAGAGACACAAAACAACCACAGAGAGACACAAAACAACCACCAAGAGACACAAAACAACCACAGAGAGACACAAAACAACCACAAGAGGCACAAAACAACCACCGAGAGACACAAAACAACCACAGAGAGACACAAAACAACTACGGAGAGACACAAAACAACCACAAAGAGACACAAAACAACTACAGAGAGACACAAAACAACTACAGAGAGACACAAAACAACCACCGAGAGGCACAAAACAACCACCGAGAGACACAAAACAACAACCACAGAGAGACACAAAACAACTACAGAGACACAAAACAACCACCGAGAGGCACAAAACAACCATCGAGAGACACAAAACAACCACCGAGAGACACAAAACAACCACAAACAGACACAAAACAACCACAAACAGACACAAAACAACCGAGAGGCACAAAACAACCACAGAGACACAAAACAACTACAGAGAGACACAAAACAACCACAGAGACACAAAACAACTACAGAGAGACACAAAACAACTACAGAGAGGCACAAAACAACCACAGAGAGGCACTAAACAACTAGAGAGACACAAAACAACCACAGAGACACAAAACAACCACCGAGAGGCACAAAACAACTACAGAGAGACACAAAACAACCACCGAGAGGCACAAAACAACCACCGAGAGACACAAAACAACTACAGAGACACAAAACAACCACCGAGAGGCACAAAACAACCATCGAGAGACACAAAACAACCACCGAGAGGCACAAAACAACCACCGAGAGACACAAAACAACTACCGAGAGACACAAAACAACCACAAACAGACACAAAACAACCACAAACAGACACAAAACAACCGAGAGGCACAAAACAACCACAGAGACACAAAACAACCACAGAGAGACACAAAACAACCACAAAGAGACACAAAACAACTACAGAGAGACACAAAACAACCACAGAGACACAAAACAACTACAGAGAGACACAAAACAACGACAGAGAGGCACAAAATAACCACAGAGACACAAAACAACCACCGAGAGGCACAAAACAACCACAGAGAGACACAAAACAACCACCGAGAGGCACAAAACAACCACCGAGAGGCACAAAACAACCACCGAGAGGCACAAAACAACCACCGAGAGGCACAAAACAACTATAGAGAGACACAAAACAACTACAGAGAGACACAAAACAACCACAGAGAGACACAAAACAACTACAGAGAGACACAAAACAACTACAGAGAGACACAAAACAACCACCGAGAGACACAAAACAACCACCAAGAGACACAAAACAACCACAAAGAGACACAAAACAACCACAAAGAGACACAAAACAACTACAGAGAGGCACACAACAACCACAGAGAGGCACAAAACAACCACAGAGAGGCACAAAACAACCACAGAGAGGCACAAAACAACTACAGAGAGACACAAAACAACTACAGAGTGACACAAAACAACCACCGAGAGGCACAAAACAACCATCGAGAGACACAAAACAACCACCGAGAGGCACAAAACAACCACAGAGAGGCACTAAACAACCACCGAGAGGCACAAAACAACCACCGAGAGGCACAAAACAACTACAGAGAGACACAAAACAACTACAGAGAGACACAAAACAACTACAGAGAGACACAAAACAACCACAGAGAGACACAAAACAACCACCGAGAGACACAAAACAACCACAGAGAGACACAAAACAACTACAGAGAGACACAAAACAACCACCAAGAGACACAAAACAACCACAAAGAGACACAAAACAACCACCAAGAGACACAAAACAACCACAAAGAGACACAAAACAACTACAGAGAGGCACAAAACAACCACCGAGAGACACAAAACAACTACAGAGAGACACAAAACAACCACAGAGAGACACAAAACAACCACAGAGAGGCACAAAACAACCACAGAGAGACACAAAACAACCACAGAGAGGCACAAAACAACCACAGAGAGACACAAAACAACCACAAGAGGCACAAAACAACCACCGAGAGACACAAAACAACCACAGAGAGGCACAAAACAACTACAGAGAGACACAAAACAACCACAGAGAGGCACAAAACAACCACCGAGAGACACAAAACAACCACAGAGAGACACAAAACAACCATAAAGAGACACAAAACAACCACAGAGAGGCACAAAACAACCACAGAGAGGCACAAAACAACCAACGAGAGGCACAAAACAACCAACGAGAGACACAAAACAACCACAGAGAGACATAAAACAACCACAGAGAGGCACAAAACAACTACAGAGAGGCACAAAACAACCACAGAGAGACACAAAACAACCACAGAGAGACACAAAACAACCACAGAGAGGCACAAAACAACCACAGAGAGACACAAAACAACTAGAGACACAAAACAACAAAGATAGATAGATAGATAGATAGATATGTACTTTATTCATCCCCAGGAGGAAATTTGTATGTTACAGAAGCAAGACACACCAAGAATCAAAGTAACAGAGTAACCAAAAATATAAAGTATTAAAAAATGCACAATATATACAATAGAATAACAGAGTAGGACTAATTAAATATCAGAATATAGAATATATAAGATAAAACAACAAAAATGCACAGTATATACAATGAAATAGAATAGTGTTAAATTATCTGACTAGGTGAAAAACAGTAGTGCAAAAATTTAAAATCAACCCCAGCAAACGACAGTGAAGCACTGTGTAGTTATGCTCGGGTGCATCAAACACTGTCAAGCTCGTTAGAACACAAAACAACACTTCCGGTCAAGATTATCAAAATAAAAGAAGTTTTTCTTCGTGTCAAACTGGATTTTTAATGAAACATCTAAAGAAACATCGAGAAACACGAGAGTACACTAGAAACACTAGAGAACACTAGAAACATCTAGAAACACTCGAAACATATAGAAACACTAGAAACACTAGAAACATCTAGAAATACTGGAGAACACTAGAAACACTAGAGAACACGAGAAACACTAGAGAACAGGAGAAACATCTAGAAACACTAGAAACACTAGAGAACACTAGCAACACTAGAAACACTAGAGAACACTAGAAACACTAGAGACACTAGAGAACACTAGGAACACTAGAAACACTAGAGAACACTAGAAACACTAGAAACATCTAGAAACACTAGAGAACACTAGAGAACACTAGGAACACTAGAGAACACTAGAAACACTAGAGAACACTAGGAACACTAGAGAACACTAGAAACACTAGAGAACACTAGGAACACTAGAGAACACTAGAAACATCTAGAAACACTCGAAACATATAGAAACACTAGAAACACTAGAAACATCTAGAAATACTGGAGAACACTAGAAACACTAGAGAACACGAGAAACACTAGAGAACAGGAGAAACATCTAGAAACACTAGAAACACTAGAGAACACTAGCAACACTAGAAACACTAGAGAACACTAGAAACACTAGAGACACTAGAGAACACTAGGAACACTAGAGAACACTAGAAACACTAGAGAACACTAGGAACACTAGAGAACACTAGAAACATCTAGAAACACTAGAGTACACTAGAAACACTAGAGTACACTAGAAACACTAGAGAACACTAGAAACACTAGAAACATCTAGAAACACGAGAGAACACTAGAAACACTAGAAACATCTAGAAACACTAGAGAACACTAGAAACACTAGAAACACTAGAGAACACTAGAAACACCAGAAACATCTAGAAACACTAGAGAACACTAGAAACACTAGAGAACACTAGGAACACTAGAAACACTAGAGACACTAGGAACACTAGGAACACTAGAGTACACTAGAAACACTAGAGAACACTAGGACCACTAGAGAACACTAGAAACACTAGAGAACACTAGGAACACTAGAGAACACTAGAAACACTAGAGAACACTAGGAACACTAGAAACACTAGAGAACACTAGGAACACTAGGAACACCAGAGAACACTAGAGACACTAGGAACACTAGGAACAATAGAGAACACTAGATACACTAGAGAACACTAGAAATACTAGAGACACTAGAGAACACTAGAAACACTAGAAACATCTAGAAACACGAGAGAACACTAGAAACACTAGAAACATCTAGAAACACTAGAGAACACTAGAAACACTAGAAACACCAGAGAACACTAGAAACACCAGAAACACTAGAGAACACTAGGACCACTAGAGAACACTAGAAACACTAGAGAACACTAGGAACACTAGAAACACAAGAGACACTAGGAACACTAGAGTACACTAGAAACACTAGAGAACACTAGGAACACTAGAGAACACTAGAAACACTAGAGAACACTAGGAACACTAGAAACACTAGAGACACTAGGAACACTAGGAACACTAGAAACATCTAGAAATACTGGAGAACACTAGAAACACTAGAGAACACGAGAAACACTAGAGAACAGGAGAAACATCTAGAAACACTAGAGAACACTAACAACACTAGAAACACTAGAGAACACTAGAAACACTAGAGAACACTAGAAACACTAGAGAACACTAGAAACACTAGAGACACTAGAAACACTAGAGAACACTAGGAACACTAGAGAACACTAGAAACACTAGAGAACACTAGAAACACTAGAAACATCTAGAAACATCTAGAAACACTAGAGTACACTAGAAACACTAGAGAACACTAGGAACACTAGAGACACTAGAAACACGAGAGACACTAGAAACACTAGAGAACACTAGAAACACTAGAGAACACTAGAGAACACTAGAAACATCTAGAAACACTAGAGTACACTAGAAACACTAGAGAACACTAGGAACACTAGAAACACTGGAGAACACTAGGAACACTAGGAACAACAGAGAACACTAGAGACACTAGGAACACTAGGAACAATAGAGAACACTGGATACACTAGAGAACACTAGAAACACTAGAGACAGTGGAGAACACTAGAAACACTAGAAACATCTAGAAACACGAGAGAACACTAGAAACACTAGAAACATCTAGAAACACTAGAGAACACTAGAAACACCAGAAACATCTAGAGAACACTAGAAACATCTAGAAACACTAGAGAACACTAGAAACACTAGAGACACTAGGAACACTAGAGACACTAGGAACACTAGAAACATCTAGAAACACTAGAAACACTAGAGACACTAGAAACACTAGAGAACACTAGAAACACTAGAGAACACTAGAAACACGAGATACATCTAGAGAACACTAGAGACACTAGGAACAATAGAGAACACTAGAAACACTAGAGAACACTAGGAACACTAGAGACACTAGAAACAATAGAGAACACTAGAAACACTAGAGAACACTAGAAACACTGGAGACACTAGAGAACACTAGGAACACTAGAGACACTAGAAACACTAGAGAACACTAGAAACACTAGAGAACACTAGAGACACTGGAGACACTAGAGACACTGTCCCTGTCCTCATGTTATATTGAACTGATTTACAGTTTCCATGTAAGTAATAACAACAGACACGAGTGTATCTTTGACCGGAGGAGAGTCCCCCACTGAACCTGGTCCCTGGTGTCCCCTCTACAGGGTCAGCAGCTGAATATCATGGACGTATCATTGAACAGGTCTACTGGACACAGACCTGAAACCCTGGACCAGAGCCTCTGTTAGAAGAGACAATAAGACCACAGAGAGACAAAACAACCACAAAGAGACAATAAGACCACAGAGAGACAAAACAACCACAAAGAGACAATAAGACCACAGAGACACAAAACAACCACAAAGAGACAAAAAGACCACAGAGAGACAAAACAACCACAAAGAGACAATAAGACCACAGAGAGACAATAAGACCACAGAGAGACAAAACAACCACAAAGAGACAAAAAGACCACAGAGAGACAAAACAACCACAAAGAGACAATAAGACCACAGAGAGACAAAACAACCACAAAGAGACAAAAAGACCACAGAGAGACAAAACAACCACAAAGAGACAATAAGACCACAGAGACACAAAACAACCACAAAGAGACAAAAAGACCACAGAGAGACAAAACAACCACAAAGAGACAATAAGACCACAGAGAGACAAAACAACCACAGAGAGACAATAAGACCACAGAGACAAAACAACCACAAAGACAATAAGACCACAGAGACAAAACAACCACAAAGAGACAATAAGACCACAGAGAGACAATAAGACCACAGAGAGACAAAACAACCACTAAGAGACAAAAAGACCACAGAGAGACAAAACAACCACAAAGAGACAATAAGACCACAGAGAGACAAAACAACCACAAAGAGACAATAAGACCACAGAGAGACAAAACAACCACAAAGAGACGCAAAACAACCACAAAGACACAAAACAAAGACAAAGAGATCCCTTTAGTTGTTGATCACCACAAGAACCAGAACTTTAAACTGAAGGCGTTTTATTTTTATTTTGAAACAGGAAGCAGGTGAACCCGAGCTGGTCCGTGCAGACTTGACTCATCATCCTGCTGCTTGTCCCCAGCAGCCCCGACGAGAGAGAGAGAGAGAGACAGAGACAGAGACAGAGAGAGACAGAGACAGAGACCGAGAGAGAGAGAGAGAGCGAGAGAGAGCGAGAGAGAGACAGAGACAGAGACAGAGACCGAGAGAGAGAGAGAGAGAGAGAGAGCGAGAGAGAGCGAGAGAGAGACAGAGACAGAGACAGAGACCGAGAGAGAGAGAGAGAGAGAGAGAGAGCGAGAGAGAGACAGAGACAGAGACAGAGAGAGGCGCTGGTCTGCGGGCTGTTTTCACACCTCTTCTCTGGGACTCCTCCTGCGGGCTGGTGTGGAACTATCAGCGGGCTGTGAGTGTGAGGGACCCCGCATGGCTCCTGATCCGCTGGGAACTTCTCCGTAGAGCCGTGCGGGTCTGATTCTCTTTGGAGGAGGAGGACGAGGAGGAGGAGGAGGAGGAAGAGGAAGAGGAAGAGGGGGCTGCTGGCTGGATTATTTCACACACTGCACACAAAAGCCCAGTGGACTAAAAACACTGTCCCGGATCTCCGGGTCGTGGTTGTTACGCAGCGTCTCTGAACTGGTCTCTTAAATGTTGGAGGAGGATCCGGGAGACACCAGGACCGAACCGGGCGGAGCAGACTAGAGGGACCATGTGGCTCTCCTGGCTGACCGGGGCACTTCTGCTGGGAACTTTGTGTGCAGGTACGAGCTGTTAGTTCAGGGCTTAAAGGGTTAAAGGGCTGCGGGTTGCATCACTGCAGCCGGAAACAGCGGCGCGCAGGCGGGCTGCTGAGCTGCTCGGTACTGGAGGCGGTCTGCAGCCGACCCCGCTCACATTAACGCCTGCTCGTGGGTCGTTGGTTCCGGCTGCGCGTGGAGATCCATATGCAAATATGATCGGTGTTTCTGAACCGGATCAATGTGGATCGGAGACGGTCTGAACCGGGATCCGTCAACGTGTCCTCATTCTGCACCGAGGAACACCTCGCTGCGTGTGCGTGCGTGCGTGCGTGCGAATGTGATCATCTGAGGACGTGGTCTATAGTGATGGTCTCTGCAGGAGTCAATTCAGTCCAGACTGCTTCTGCATTCACTGTCAGTGTGTGTGTGTGTGTGTGTGTTAGTGTGTTAGTGTGTTTGTGTGCTCCATTGTCTGCTCGCGCATACAGGCGGATCGATCATCGATCAGCAGAGCTCGAGCCTCACCATTGTCCGGTAACCGGGCAGATTGATCTTTATTTCTTCATGGCGCCTCCTGTCTTTACTCCGGGCAGATGACTGAAGCGGCGTGCGGTCATGTGGCCTCGTAGTCGTGGCGAGGAGGCGTGTGCGCTGCAAAACACAGATGGAGAGAACGTGCCTGATGAGAAGGTGACGTGACGTCAGGTGTGTCCTCGTGCTGCTCGGTGACCAGGCTTTGTGCTGCTTCATCATCTTCATCATCACCTTCATCATGATCAACATCTTCATCATCAACATCATCATCTTCAACACCTTCATCATCAACATCTTCAACATCATCATCAACATCTTCATCATATTCATCATCATCAACATCTTCATCAACATCATCATCTTCATCATCATCTTCAACACCTTCATCATCATCAACATCAATATCTTCATCAACATCATCATCTTCAACACCTTCATCATCATCTTCAACATCTTCATCATCATCATCAACATCTTCATCATCATCTTCAACATCATCATCTTCATCAACATCATCATCAACATCATCATCTTCAACACCTTCATCATCATCATCAACATCTTCATCATCATCTTCAACATCATCATCATCTTCAACATCATCATCATCATCATCTTCAACACCTTCATCTTCATCATCAACATCTTCATCATCAACACCTTCATCTTCATCAACATCATCATCATCAACATCTTCATCATCATATACGGTGTATATATGTATATCAGCTGCTGCTGCCGGGAGCTGAGCTCTCCTGCTCCCAGATCTGGGTCTGTCCACAGTGGACCGGTCTCCACTGGAGAATCTGGGTCTGTCCACGGTGGACTAGGTTTCTGCTGGAGGATCTGGGTCCGCTGAAAGCGATTTAAAGGGCCAGCGACTGTTTTTTTCCCTCTTCTTGGCTCTGCTAAAATTGATGACATGGGTCAAGAGGAGGAGGAGGGAGAAAAATACCCAGAATGCACGTTGTTAACTGTTGATGTCGTGATTGGCTGAGAGAGAGACAATCAGGTTAGTTCCACAAGATGCTTATTTTTAAAGCTCAATAACCTCAATATCAATAACCTGATCACTAACCTGATCAATAACCTGATCAATAACCCGATCACTAACCCGATCACTAACCTGATCAATAACCTGATCAATAACCCGATCACTAACCCGATCAATAACCCGATCAATAACCCGATCAATAACCCGATCACTAACCCGATCAATAACAGGATCAATAACCCGATCACTTACCCGATCATTAACCCGATCACTAACCCGATCAATAACCCGATCATTAACCCGATCAATAACCCGATCAATAACCGGATCATTAACCCGATCAATAACCGGATCAATAACCCGATCATTAACCCGATCATTAACCCGATCAATAACCCGATCATTAACCCGATCACTAACCCGATCATTAACCCGATCAATAACCCTATCACTAACCCTATCACTAACCCTATCACTAACCCGATCATTAACCCGATCAATAACCCGATCACTAACCCGATCAATAACCCGATCACTAACCCGATCAATAACCCGATCACTAACCCGATCATTAACCCGATCAATAACCCTATCACGAACCCGATCACTAACCCGATCAATAACCCGATCAATAACCCGATCACTAACCCGATCAATAACCCGATCATTAATCCGATCATTAACCCGATCAATAACCCGATCACTAACCCTATCACTAACCCGATCAATAACCCGATCAATAACCCGATCAATAACCCGATCATTAACCCGATCACTAACCCGATCAATAACCCGATCACTAACCCGATCACTAACCCTATCACTAACCCGATCAATAACCCGATCAATAACCCGATCATTAACCCGATCACTAACCCTATCACTAACCCGATCAATAACCCGATCAATAACCCGATCAATAACCCGATCACTAACCCGATCAATAACCCTATCACTAACCCGATCAATAACCCGATCACTAACCCGATCACTAACCCGATCAATAACCCGATCACTAACCCGATCAATAACCCGATCATTAACCCGATCACTAACCTGTATTCTCACTAAGCTGTCCTCGAGCTGCATAGATGATGACTTTTTCTTTTTGTGCTTCGATGACATCAGAGAGATCAATAATCAATCAACACGTTGGACTGTTGATGTGTGTTCAGAGCTGTGAGGACTCTGATTGGATGGACCCGACTAGGGGGAGGGGCTCTGTTTTAAAGACACAGCGACCTCATTGCTATATTCATAATAATCCTTCTACAGCAGACCTGTGCATTGTACGGGAGGTCATTGGGAAATTTGGAATAAAACGTAAATAAGTGTACATCATGCACAGAATAGAGCTGCATTGCTTTTATTTTGGAGGCGACTTTTGTTGTTTTTTTTCTTCTCAATTTACGTATGTTATGAACGTATGTGAGCAGCAGCGTCACTGCAATGTGTCGGTGAACTGAGTTCACGGAGATGTGAGTTAGCTGTTAGCCCTCAACAATGTCAGCCTGTGTTAAAACAGAGAGACTGACACAGAGAGTAGAGAGTTTATCCAGCGCCAACTCATTGACCTGCAGTCTGATGCAGTCCTGCAGAGCACTTTAAGTCACTGTCACTGCTGGAGTTTTTATTCTTCTCTCAAGAGGAGAACGTTCCACATGAGGAGGCATGCTCAGAAGATGTTGCTTCTCTTTGGATCGACCTACATCTGTGAACAAACATTCTCCAGATCCAGATCCTCTCACTGCCATCAGCTGTCAGCTGTCCTTCACATTTCAGTTCACACCTGACTTCACAGCTGACTTCAGTCACTCGTTCAACAACAAAGACTCGATCTCGATAGGAGTGTGCGACGAGACCAGAGAAAGAAAGTTTGTTGGAAAAGTGGTGGAGTACGAGAAGAGAACAGAATTGTGTGGTTGAGCAACAACTGTACCGTGAATGCAGATATCATGGGTGATAGTTCGGATGGTGAGAATGATAATATGCCATGGCAAGAAGCTGGCAGAAAGAGGAGAAAGGGGAGCGGCAGTCCAGGCCGCTCCGGAAGTGAGTTTGGCGAGGAGAGTAAAAAAGTGAAGGCTTCTAGATCAAGTGTGGGGAAGGAGGATGACTCAACTGAATGGAAAGTTGTGATTGCGTTTAAGAATGAAGGGGCCCATTATCACCCGTTAAAACTGACAAAGGCAATAGAGAAGGAAATAGGAAAGATTAAGTTTGCCAAGTTTTTAAGCAACAGGTGTCTTTTGATCTTTGCTACAGATCAAAGGCAACGAGAGAAGATCCTCGGAGCTGAAACTTTGAATGGAGAAAGGATCAGCTGTCATATTCCTGGGAGCGTTTCAAAGCTGAGAGGTGTTATACAGGATGTGCCATTGTCAGTGTCCATAGATGAGATAATTAAGGAAGTGAAAGGAGGAAAGGTAGTGAAAGCTTCCAGACTGCAAATAAATCGAAATGGAAATAAAACTGATAGCCTATCAGTGCTGCTGGAGTTTGAAAAGATCTTGTCTAAGAAAATAAGAATAGGATATATGAGCTATGATGTAAAAGAGTTTATTCCAGCTCCTTTAAGATGCTTCAAGTGTCAAAGAATGGGACATACTGCAGGGCAATGTGAGGGGAAGCAGAGATGTGCAAGATGTGGAGGCGAGCATGAATATGGAAAATGTGGTCAAGATGTAAAAATTAAATGTTGTAACTGCGGCGGTGAACACAGCGCTGCTTTTGGAGGATGCCCAGTTCAAATACAAGCAAAGGAAGTGCAGAAATATAAAATACTTAATCAAGTGTCTTATGCGGAAGCAGTTAAAAAAGTGAAGGAAAATGATAAAGTTACACCCAGGGAAAGCCACAGGAATGATATAAGAGAAGCTGGGATTAGACAACCTCCAGTGGACCTTCCCCCTGTCCTAGATCAGAGTCTAACAGAGTTAAATCCATGCATAAAAGAGATAAATGAGGACACGCTAATTGTAGATTAAATCTGTTTCGTGGCCTTCATCTGCAAAACTATGAATTTGGCAATTCAACAAAAAAGAAAAAGTGACAGAATAAAGACAATCGTAGAGGCAGCCATAGAGATACTGGGGATTAAAGAAGTTAAGGCTGATCTGATTCACAAGATGTTGAACCCTCCCAACTATGATGTACAGGCTCAGGGTGATTAACCTCATAATGGTGTTGCATATCCTACAATGGAATGCCAGAAGTCTAATTGCAAATGGGCAAGAATTCAAGAAGGTTGTAGCTGATCTGACAGTTACACCAGATGTTATTTGCATTCAAGAAACTTGGTTAAAACCTCAATTGGACTTTGTCATTTCAGGATACAGCTCTGTCAGATGTGATAGAATTGGAAAACAAGGTGGAGGATGTGTAACATTTATCAAGGATAACTTAGCATATAGAAAGATTAATGTTCCAGAACAGTATGAATGTGTTATGATAGAAGTATGTAGTCCAAGAGGAGATATAAAGTTAGTGAACTTCTATAATCCTTGTAAAAAGCTATCTATGGAAATGTTTCACGAGATATCAGGAAATATTGTGAAAAGAGAAATTTGGTGTGGAGATTTTAATGCTCACAATACATTATGGGGAAGTGAGGTCACTGATACCAACGGAGGGGTAGTTGAAGAATTTATAGAGGAGAGATCATTAATTTGTCTTAATGATGGAAGCAGTACCAGGGTAGATGTTACTCGAAACTCAGTATCCTGCTTAGATCTTACATCAGTCTCAGGAAATATGAGTAATTTGTGTGAATGGAATACAATGAATGAATCTAATATAGGGAGTGATCACTATCCTATATGGTGCTCATTAAATTGTGGGATCTTTACTCAGAAGGGTAATATAATAGAAAGATGGTGTTTTCCTAAAGCTAACTGGTGAAAATTTAAAGAATGTTGTAGGAAGTCATGGGAAGAAATATCTATTGAGAATAATGTGGACAGCTGTTCGACAGCAGTGACCGCTATGATTATTGGTGCTGCATCAATATGCATTCCTAAGAGTAAGGTGAATGGGAAAAAGAAAATGGTTCCATGGTGGAATGAGGAATGCAAAAATGCCATTAAAGAAAGAAATCGTGCCTACAGAAAGTTAAGAAGTCTTTTGACCCAAGATAATCTGATCGATTATCAAAGAAAGAGAGCGGTAGTACGGAAAGTTATTAAGTCATCAAAGAGGAATGCATGGAGGCAATTCTGTTCAGCTATTGGAAGAGAAATAGAGTTACGTGATGTTTGGGCGATGATCAAAAAGATGAGTGGGAAAAGAAAATCAATTAAAATCCCAGTTTTGATAGACGGAGAATATCGGGCAATTACAAATGAGGAGAAAGCTGCGTTATTGGGGAAGAAGTTTGCAAATGTTCATAGCGGAAGTCATTTACACGAGAGGCATAGACAGAGAAAAGAAGAAATTTTAGCAGCACATACAGAAGTTAGAAAGAAAAAGGGCAATGAAGGAACACCCCTTGATATGGAGTTTTCAATACAGGAGCTGAAAACAGCGTTGGAGGGAAGGTGTAATGCCAAGCAGCTGGAAGAGTGCTTTGATTCTACCTTTTGGTAAACCTGGTAAAGACCTAGCGAATGCTGGCAATTACAGACCAATAGCACTGACATCTCATTTGTGCAAGTGGATGGAAAAGATCATCACGAGCAGATTAACTTATTTTATAGAGCAAAGGGGCTTGCTAAATAAATCTCAGAATGGCTTTCGTAAAGGTAGATCGACACTTGACGCATTGATAAAAGTTAGCAACGAGGCAGAGAAAGCAATAAGTATGAAGGAGATTATGGCTATAGTCTATTTTGATATTGAGAAAGCATATGACTCCATGTGGAGAGAGGGCCTATTGATTAAAATGCATAAAATAGGTATTAGTGGAAGGATGTACAACTGGATATTGGATTTTTTGTCTGGTCGATCATTCAAGGTAAAAGTTGGAGATGCCGTGTCTGAAGAATTTACTATAGTAAATGGGATCCCCCAAGGTAGTGTTATTAGCCCTATATTATTTAATATTATGATAAATGACGTCTTTATGGACATTGACAGAGATATTGGCTCCTTGCTATATGCTGATGATGGAGCAATTTGGAAAAGGGGAAGAAATATTAGACATGTGATCAGTAAAATTCAAAAGGCTATAATCAATGTTGAAAAGTGGTCGTATGACTGGGGGTTTAAGATGTCTGTTGATAAGTCTTGCTACATGCTATTTACCAGAAAGAGAAATATAAGCAATACTCATCTGCAATTATATGGACAAAGTATGGAGAGGGTGACAGAGTTTAAATATTTAGGCTTATGGTTTGATGAAAAATGTTTGTGGAGAACTCATATTAAGCATATTGAAACTAAATGTAAAAAGGTGCTCAATGTTATGAGAGCAGTTTCTGGACATCAATGGGGAGCAGATAAACGGTCACTAATGGACATCTATAGGGCTATTATACGAGCAGGTATAGATTATGGATGTATGGTTTATGGAACAGCTGCCAAGAGTACATTACTAGCATTAGATAGAATTCAGTTCAGAGCTCTAAGACTTAGTATAGGTGCAATTAAATCTACCCCAAACAACGCACTTCTGGTAGAAGCTGACGAACTGCCATTAAGCCTAAGACGAGCAAAACTAGCTCTGGCATATTGGGTGAAGTTAAAGGGATCTGCAGAGGAACTTCCCGTAACAAATGTGCTGTATGAATGCTGGGAATACACCCAAAGTAAAGGCAAAGGGTTTGGTTGGACAATCAGTGCAATCGCCAAAGAATACGGGTTAACTGGGTTAGAGTATGGGCCCAATGTTCCTCCGTGGATACTACCAGTGCACAATGTGGATTTAACACTCATAGAAGAGAGGAAGAAATGGATGGAAAGAAAATTGTATGACATTGGACATCAGACTCAAGTATACATCAATAATAATTATTATAACTATATGCAGATTTATACAGATGGATCTAAAGATAACGGGAATGGACACGTGGGATCAGGGGTATTCATACCAGAATTTAGTGTGACAATATGCAAACGAATTAATGACAGATTGTCTGTCTTTACAGCTGAAATTATTGCAATAATCTTGGGACTGCAATGGGTAGAAGAGGTCAGGCCTGAGAGAGTGGTCATCTGTTCAGATTCTGCTGCAGCTTTAAACAGCCTGAAGACAAAACAAACAATTAGAGAGGATTTAGTGATGGAAATATCTCTGATAATGTTGAGACTTCAAAGACTGGGAATTAATGTTAAATTTTGCTGGTTCCTGCTCATGTAGGTGTGGAGGGCAATGAGAGAGCAGATATGATTGCAAAGAGAGCACTAACACTAAAAGAAGAGGAGATATTGAAAATTCCTTTTGGAAAGGGGGAAGCTAAAGCATTAATAAGAGAGGCAGGACGGGAGTTATGGCAGAAGAAGTAGGACAACGATAACAAAGGAAGACATTATTATAACATTCAGAAATCCATAAATGTGAAGACATACAAAGGGAAGTATAGAAGAGAGGAGGTCATAATATCAAGGTTAAGGTTCGGACATACAGGACTTAACTCAACGCTGTATTTAATGGCAAAAATGGACTCAGATAAGTGCACTATTTGTAATGTTACTGAAGACGTGGAGCATGTTATCCTGAAATGTCAAAGATACAATTCAGACAGGAACATCTTGAAGCAAAAAATATGTCAGTTGGGACGGAAGTGGAGTTTGGAGGGAGTTCTGGCAGTGGACGGAGAATGGCGAGAGTGCTGCAGAGCACTGTTGCGATTTCTTAAAGAAACGGGATTAGACCGTAGGATTTAGGTGGAAACAGTGAAGAAAAGGTTACCCTGAAACTGCACACTCCGGTACAGTAGGTGGCGGTATGCACCTATACAAGTTGGTTGCGACCCGCCAATCAAATTTAATTGGAGATAAAACTTAGCTGAATTTCAGGAGCAGGACCACACCTCAGCCACTTCCGGCCACACCCCTATAAATACCTACCCACTCCAAGCCTCAGGCACACGCGAGGTTTCTGCACGCACGTACGCCGCGCACCACGCACGTACACCACGGACGCCGCCACCCGACCCGTGATCCCCACCTCGCCGACCAGCCGCATCCACCCGTCAGAATCCGACAATACGCAGGGTCGGACTCACGGCCGTCCTCCTGTTACCCACATCCCAGCGGCAGGGAGACCCGCTACCTCCCGACGTAGACAACGGAAACGTAACTCCAGCTCTCTCCTTCTTCGCTCGCTCCAGACCCAGCTCAGGAACGAGCCTCTGACGACTCTAGCTGCCCGGCACGCAGCGCCCAGGACGCCGCCCCCCCGCGCTCCAGCAAGGTCCCCCATCGACGCCTCACCAGCTGACTGAAACGCGCCAGCTGATCGAGACGCGCCAGCTGATCGCCAACTCCACCAGTCCGCCTGCAGAGCATCGCCGCAACAAGCTCCTCACAACTACCCCAAAGCCACGTTAGGAAAAACAACAAACACAACGTACCTGCATGCAATCACTCCGGCGCGACGCCAACGACCGTGACGCCACCTCGCTCCTCGAGGCTCCGCCCCCCAACCCACAAGTTCCGGAAAGAGAAAGAGAAAAATAGAGAAAAAAGAAGAGAAGAGAAGAGAAAGGAAGAGGCGTCCCTCTCCACCATCCCGAGCAAACCCCCCGGTTCATGGCCGCTCCGGAATGCCAACTCTCCCTTCCTCCCTACTCCCGCAGGATCCTTCTGCATCTTCCAGCTTGGTTCCTTCTGCCTGTACTTTCACTATCCCCTCTCACCACACTTCCTCTGCTCCCCACCCCGGCACCGGGTTGCCGGGTTTTCTCTCCCGTGTCCCTCCCCCCTATCCCACTTTTCCTACCACACATGCCTTTCCCTCTACACACATCCCTGGCACCGGGTTGCCAGGCTCCCTCTCCGCCGTCCCCCCCCCCCCCCCCCTATCCCACGTTCCCCGCCACACATGCCTTTCCCTCTGCTCCCCACCCCGGCACCGGGTTGCCGGGTTCCCTCTCCCCTGTCCTCCCCCCTATCCCCCTTTTCCCACCACGCAGTTTCCTGGCACCGAGACGCCAGTTCCCACCTTCTCTTTTCCTGCTCTCCAACTAGCCATCCTCTGCCTCTCGGCACCACGCTGCCCCCCCCCCCCCTTCCTCCAAACCTGCCGCCATACGGCCCCGCCGCCGGCCCAGGGACGGTAGGCCCCCCCCCCCTTGCCCCGGCACCAACAATTCATCCCCCAGTACCAAAGAAGAAAAAGAGTAAGAGAAGAGAAGTAAGAGGCTTTTCTAGAACGAGAAGGCAACTTGCCGGGACACCGGGCACCGGGATGCCAGCGACCCCACCCCGCCACTCCCAGCGACGGACCCACACATTGGCCGACAACGATGCCGCTCCCCCTGCCGTCTTTTGGGGGTTCCACGACGGCCGACGTGGCCGTAGACCAGCCTCGGACCTCGCAAGCAGATGCCAAGTCGTTTCCCCCCCATGCTACGAAATCGGAACCATAGTAGCCTCCATGCAGCTCACGTCTGGGCCACCGCAAAGCCATGGCTTCTCGTTCCCATTCCAGGAGTCCAGCCCTCCTGCAGACACCCGTCCAACAGCGGTTCGGCCACATCCAACGCCGTCTCTAGACCCACAATCCTCACCCGTTCTTGCCGACCAGCGCAGGCTGATTTTGGGGGTTCTGCAAGGCCCGGGAGCCGCAGTGGACCCTCAGCCACATCCCCCAAACCGCAGCAGGCACATCTCCATCAGCCATCCCTCACACTCCAAACAACCGACGAAGGCTCACTCTGGCCGAGGTGGGGGCCTAAGCTAGTGAAAGAAGAAGAAGAAGACTAGATCTCTCCACTGACCTGAACAACAGAGAGAGGTCATTGTATAGTGATAGTTATACGAACACAAGTACTAGTTCAGCAAAAGCATGATCCCCGTCAGTGTTCTGCTATTATATATGAATATTACAAATGTATATGAGTTTGGATTATTGCTGCTGCAGATGTTTACGGTGGAGCTCATTTGAACTCTTTTAAACTCTGTTGGTCAGTTTGTGTCGTTAGGAAAGGTTTGAAACATGATAATGTGCAAAGTAACTAGTAACTAAAGCTGGCAGACTAATGTAGTGGAGTACAACGTACAATATCTCCCTCTGGGATGTAGTAGAAGTACAAAGTTAAATAAAATAGAAATACTCAAGCAAAGTACCTTGAATTTGTCCATAAGTACAGTACTGAAGCAAATATAGTTACATTCCACCACCGATCATAACATTTACTCTCACAGCTCTTCAGAACCAAACAAGTTACTTTTTATAACGAGGTGGAATAATATAGAGCAGGTCTGTTGGTCCTGGCCCTCACAACACTCCCTGTTCCTCACGTGGCCCCGTGCTGTACACGGTTCATCAACTCATAATCCACTCACAATATGATGTTTACATGAACCACACCTATACAGAGGATATTCATATATGTGATGATATAAACCTGCTCCTTTCAGACAGAAACAGATTATTATTATTAACATGAACACTTTATTAATGTGTGAATATGAGTTTACATCACAAACTATAGAACACAAATATGAACATTATGACAACAGTCATAATTAATAAGTGTAACAATAAGAGTAAATATAGAAACAAGTTAAACTCAAGTAGGAAGTAAAGAAATTCATCCGTTTAGATACAAGAGTGAAATAATGTGTGTGAGATTGTGTGTGTGTGTGTGTTGGTCTGCTGTGACAGATGGGGGGGGGGTCCAAAGATGTCTTTCATTGACAAAGTGACGCCCCCCCCCCCCCCTCATTTGTTTCCTCCCCTCGTCTCCCTCGAGCACCAGAGGAATGACTCCCTCTGTTCAGGGATGGGGGGCCCAGTCTGGTCTGGGGTGGGGTGGGGAGGGGGGGACAGAAACCGTCTCCGATCTGGTGCTTCTGTGATCAGCTGTTAAACGTGCACGTGAGCACACCCAGCCTGATGTGGGGTCCTTAAGGGGACTATCAGGGGGGTCCACGGAGCTCTGAAAGGGTTTAAGGGGTTCCAGGGTTTCTTTGGTGGGTTCTAAGTTCTTGAAGGGGTTCCAGGAACACACCAGTGGGTTTGCTGGTCTCAGTCTTTCTGTCTTTTAAGGTTTCACTGGGTTTTTGAATAAGACCCACATGGGGTTGTTGGTGGTCCTGAAGGGTGGTGTACAGACATCTTAGGGGGTTCAGGGGCTACTTGAACGAGTATTGGAGGTCCATTGGGGGGCTTAATGGGCCTTCTGTGGACCTGAGCATCTTCTAGGGTTCCAGGGCTCTATGGGGGTCCATTGCAGTGTTTTAAGGTCTTCGTGGGGCTGTTTGGGGTGCAGGAGTTCCTTGAAGGTGTTCCATGACTACATTGGGATATTTAAAAGGTGACTGATTTACATGGGGTTCTTCAAAGGGTTCCAGGTCAACATGGGGGGTTCCTTCGTGGTTTCATTGGAGTGTCTCGGAGGAGATTCCAGGGTCTTAGAAAGGGCTCCATATTGGGAATTCTAGAGGGTCCCAAGGCTACTTTACAGGGTTCCACGGTTCCATGAGTGAATTAGTTTGTCATTGAGGCGGTCTGAGCATCTTCCAGGGGCGTCACAGGGGGATCCTCTTGATTCTTAAAGGCACCACAAAGGGTGTTTTGGTGGTCTTTGGGGGTCATTCTAGTCTTCGAGGGGTTCTGGACCTTATTATTGGGGTTGAGTGATGTTCTCGTGGTCTTTGTGGAGGTCCCATTGTTCTAAGAAGAGGTTTTAATGACTTCTCCAGTTCTTGTTGGAACGTAGACCTCTAAAGGTTTTGGTTTGGTTGAACTAAAGCTTAGGAGACGTTCAGGACACGTACAGGACACGTACAGGACAAGTACAGGACACGTACAGGACACGTTCAGGACACGTTCAGGACACATTCAGGAGACGTTCAGGACACGTACAGGACACGTACAGGACACGTTCAGGACACGTTCAGGACACGTACAGGACACGTTCAGGACACGTTCAGGACACATTCAGGAGACGTTCAGGACACGTACAGGACACGTACAGGACACGTTCAGGACACGTACAGGACACGTTCAGGACACGTCCAGGACACGTCCAGGACACGTCCAGGAGACGTACAGGACACGTACAGGACACGTCCAGGACACGTACATGACACGTTCAGGACACGTACAGGACACGTCCAGGAGACGTTCAGGACACGTTCAGGACACGTCCAGGACACGTCCAGGAGACGTACAGGACACGTACAGGACACGTCCAGGACACGTACATGACACGTTCAGGACACGTCCAGGACACGTTCAGGACACGTACAGGACACGTACATGACACGTTCAGGAGACGTTCAGGACACGTCCAGGACACGTCCAGGAGACGTACAGGACACGTACAGGACACGTACAGGACACGTACATGACACGTTCAGGACACGTCCAGGACACGTTCAGGAGACGTACAGGACACGTACATGACACGTTCAGGAGACGTTCAGGACACGTTCAGGAGACGTACAGGACACGTCCAGGACACGTCCAGGAGACGTACAGGAGACGTACAGGACACGTACATGACACGTTCAGGACACGTCCAGGACACGTTCAGGAGACGTACAGGACACGTACATGACACGTTCAGGAGACGTTCAGGACACCTTCAGGACACCTTCAGGACACGAGTGTGTGTGTGTGTGCGCATGTGCGTGTGTGCGTGTGCGTGTGTGTGCATGTGCGTGTGTGTGTGTGTGTGTGCCTGTGTGCGTGTGTGTGCATGTGCGTGTGTGTGTGTGTCTGTGTGTGTGTGCGTGTGTGTGCCTGTGTGTGTGTGCCTGTGCGCGTGTGTGTGTGTGTCTGTGTGTGTGTGTGCGTGTGTGTGTGTGTGTGTGTGCGTGTGTGTGTGTGCCTGTGCGCGTGTGTGTGTGTGTCTGTGTGTGTGTGTGCGTGTGTGTGTGTGTGTGTGTGTGTGCGTGTGTGTGTGTGTTGGGGGGGGGGGGGGCGTTTTGGGATCCAGCTGGATGGCAGCCAGGACCTGGTCTGAGAGTCTGGAGTCTTCACAGTTTTAACACCACATTAGAGAGCCTCAGTGATGACATCACTTCCTGTGTGTTTCCTGGTGGATGGACAGGTAAACAGCTGTTCTTAACGTAACTGAGTACTTTGTGGTTCCATGAAGACCTTCAGAGCTACATGAGCACATCAAACCATCTTCTCTCTAAATATGAACCATCACGTCAACAGATGATGTCATTGTGTCTCTGATGTCATCGCCATGGGATTCCACTGATACGTTATCGTACGTGAAGAAGTATTACTGCAGTAAAAGTACTACGACCACACTGGGAAAGTACTCCACTACTACTAAAACATCCTGCGTTCATTCTTACTTTATTTATTTCTTTTGTACTCATCATTCAGATCATTTTAATCTGACATGAAGAAACTACATCTCCCATAAGCCTTCACCAGCACATCATCCCAACCAGTTGTTCAACTTCATTTCACCCAATAGATTATTGATTAAAAGTGTTTGTGTGTGTGTGAATATCATAAAGCCCGTTAATGATATGGATCTATATGTGTGTGTGAGAAGAGTTCCCATGGCTTTGCATCTCATGTGTTGCCCTCTGATCTCAGTAACATATGCACACACACACACAGGCATCTGGCAGACCGTGTGTGTGTGTGTGTGTGTGTGTGTGTGTGTGACCCCTGACCGTCATGTCTGGAACGCACAAAGGCTGTTGAAAATGCCCGTGAGGTCACACACACTCTGAGTGATTTGCATTTCACACACACGTCGGTCTGATGGAGTCAGGAGGTCAGAGGTCACAGACTATAGACATGTTAATGTGTGAGACGTGATCATGTGACGTCGCTGCTCTTCATAACTAAACTGCAGCTGTCTCTGTTTCTAACAGACGATGGGGTCAGAGGTCATGAGAACTCTGGTTTATATGAAGATGTCCTAGGATACTGGATCAGGTCTCTGAGTCACTCTGAGACCTGATTCATAATAGTTTAGTTTACTGGTGTAGTTTAGTTTACTGGTGTAGTTTAGTTTCTGGTGTAGTTTAGTTTCTGGTATAGTTTAGTTTATTGGTGTAGTTTAGTTTCTGGTGTAGTTTAGTTTACTGGTGGAGTTTAGTTTCTGGTATAGTTTAGTTTATTGGTGTAGTTGAGTTTCTGGTGTAGTTTAGTTTATTGGTGTAGTTTAGTTTACTGGTGTAGTTTAGTTTCTGGTGTAGTTTAGTTTACTGGTGTAGTTTAGTTTCTGGTGTAGTTTAGTTTATTGGTGTAGTTTAGTTTACTGGTGTAGTTTAGTTTCTGGTGTAGTTTAGTTTACTGGTGTAGTTTAGTTTCTGGTGTAGTTTAGTTTACTGGTGTAGTTTAGTTTATTGGTGTCGTTTAGTTTACTGGTGTAGTTTAGTTTCTGGTGTAGTTTAGTTTACTGGTGTAGTTTAGTTTATTGGTGTAGTTTAGTTTACTGGTGGAGTTTAGTTTCTGGTATAGTTTAGTTTATTGGTGTAGTTGAGTTTCTGGTGTAGTTTAGTTTATTGGTGTAGTTTAGTTTACTGGTGTAGTTTAGTTTCTGGTGTAGTTTAGTTTACTGGTGTACTTTAGTTTCTGGTGTAGTTTAGTTTATTGGTGTAGTTTAGTTTACTGGTGTAGTTTAGTTTCTGGTGTAGTTTAGTTTACTGGTGTAGTTTAGTTTCTGGTGTAGTTTAGTTTACGGTGTAGTTTAGTTTCTGGTGTAGTAGTTGATTTTACTTCACCTCATGTGAAAATATCTGAACCAGCCCTTTAATACTCCATTAGTTAGAAAGAGATGTGTGTGTCTCGCCTCGTTCATTTCTTCCTGAACTTTCTCTAATTCTCTGCTGAACTTTTTAATTGAAAAAGAAGTTGGACTAAATGTCAAGTGACACACACACTCACACACTCACACACAGACACACACACAGACACACACACACTCACACACAGCTTTCTGGCCCATTAGCTCACAGATCACTATGGCGACCGAAGTCGACCTCCAGAATACTGATGAGGGTTCAGACTGAAGTCCTCTGTGTACTGTACACAGTACTACTGCAGTACTCCTGTGTACAGTAGTACACAGGCAGAACACAGTACTACTGCAGTACAGTTCATGGACAGCAGATAGATAGATATTCAGAAGAAGAACAAAAACGTGATCATCAGAAATCTGAGATGTTTGTTCATATAAATACAATAAACAGAAAGATTTACAATAGAATATATGAAAAATACGTAAAAGTACATGTGGTATTACAGTGGCAGCCTGTACAGTTATTGAAGTACAATATGTACTTGTACTTCCTCCATGTAGGATTTCTGGAAACAGACGTTGATGTTGAGACAGTTTAGATTTTTAGAGTGAACTGTCCCTTTAAAAAAAACTCTGTTTCCATTTGAGTACCATGGTATTGTAGTATTAGTACTGTGTGTGTATGTGTGTGTGTGTGGTTGCGTAGCGACGCTGAATGCACAGATTGGCTGTAACATCTGTCACACTTAACGCTCTGTCTGAACTTCTGTTGTTAAAATACTACAGTTACACAAGTACATGTATGAGGTAGTACTACTACTTCACTCCAGTATTCCTCTAACGCTACATTTACCTGATTTATTAAGTTTGAAAACCTTCATCTCACAAAGTACTAGGAGAGAAGAGGCAACAGAGGTGGGAGGAGACGAGGAGGGGCAAAGGAAACAGTAGGGGGGGAGGAAGAAGGCAAGGAAGGAAGGAGACAAGAAGAGATGGTGAAAGTGAGACAGATTGATGAAGATGACGGAGGAGGAAGAAGAGATGATGAAGGAAGTGTAGAGGAATAAAGAGATGAGGAGAGGAAGTGAGGAGAGATGGATAAAGAGGACGATGATGATGATGATGATGGTAATGATGATGCTGACTCTGATGATGAAGATGATGATGCCTGATGAAGATGCTCTCTCTGTGTTTAGGACTCAGCGGGGGGGCCGACACCACCGACTGTCTGTACTACAACGTGAACTTTGAGCTGGAGCGGACCAATCAGAGCGGAGTGGAGCGCTGTGAAGGAGAGCAGGAGAAACGCTCCCACTGCTACGCCTCCTGGAGGAACATCTCCGGCTCCGTGGAGCTGGTGAAGAAGGGCTGCTGGCTGGACGACTTCAACTGCTACGACCGGTAATCCAGTTCCCACAAGTTATTATCATCAAATAATGACTTGTGGAATGAAGATGACTTGTGGGATGAAGATAATGACTTGTGGGATGAAGATAATGACTTGTGAATGAAGATGACTTGTGGGATGAAGATGATGACTTGTGGGATGAAGATAATGACTTGTGGAATGAAGATGACTTGTGGGATGAAGATAATGACTTGTGGGATGAAGATAATGACTTGTGGGATGAAGATAATGACTTGTGGGATGAAGATAATGACTTGTGGGATGAAGATGATGACTTGTGGGATGAAGATAATGACTTGTGGAATGAAGATGACTTGTGGGATGAAGATAATGACTTGTGGGATGAAGATAATGACTTGTGGGATGAAGATAATGACTTGTGGAATGAAGATGACTTGTGGGATGAAGATAATGACTTGTTGGATGAAGATAATGACTTGTGGAATGAAGATAACTTGTGGGA
Organism: Ophthalmolycus amberensis; assembly: GCA_024529925.1. NCBI lineage: Eukaryota > Metazoa > Chordata > Actinopteri > Perciformes > Zoarcidae > Ophthalmolycus > Ophthalmolycus amberensis. The sequence goes on along the minus strand of JAFEUB010000264.1, from coordinate 508,145 downwards.
TGAAGATAATGACTTGTGGGATGAAGATGACTTGTGGGATGAAGATAATGACTTGTGGGATGAAGATAATGACTTGTGGGATGAAGATGATGACTTGTGGGATGAAGATAATGACTTGTGGAATGAAGATGACTTGTGGGATGAAGATAATGACTTGTGGGATGAAGATAATGACTTGTGGGATGAAGATAATGACTTGTGGGAAGAAGATAATGACTTGTGGGATGAAGATGACATTATCTTCATTCCACAAGTCATCTTCATCCCACAAGTCATTATCTTCATTCCACAAGTCATCTTCATTCCACAAGTCATCTTCATTCCACAAGTCATTATCTTCATTCCACAAGTCATCTTCATTCCACAAGTCATTATCTTCATTCACAAGTCATTATCTTCATTCCATAAGTCATTATCTTCATCCCACAAGTCATTATCTTCATCCCACAAGTCATTATCTTCATTCCACAAGTCATCTTCATTTCACAAGTCATTATCTTCATTCCACAAGTCATCTTCATTCCACAAGTCATTATCTTCATCCCACAAGTCATTATCTTCATCCCACAAGTCATTATCTTCATCCCACAACATTATCTTCATCCACACAAGTCATCTTCATTCCACAAGTCATTATCTTCATTCCACAAGTCATCTTCATTCCACAAGTCATTATCTTCATTCCACAAGTCATTATCTTCATTCCACAAGTCATTATCTTCATCCCACACACAAGTCATTATCTTCATCCCACAAGTCATTATCTTCATCCCACAAGTCATTATCTTCATCCAACAAGTCATCTTCATTCACAAGTCATTATCTTCATTCCACAAGTCATTATCTTCATCCCACAAGTCATTATCTTCATCCCACAAGTCATAATCTTCATTCCACAAGTCATCTTCATTCCACAAGTCATCTTCATCCCACAAGTCATTATCTTCATCCCACAAGTCATCTTCATTCACAAGTCATTATCTTCATCCCACAAGTCATCTTCATTCACAAGTCATTATCTTCATCCCACAAGTCATTATCTTCATCCCACAAGTCATTATCTTCATTCCACAAGTCATTATCTTCATCCCACAAGTCATCTTCATTCCACAAGTCATCTTCATCCCACAAGTCATTATCTTCATCCCACAAGTCATCTTCATTCCACAAGTCATCTTCATTCACAAGTCATTATCTTCATCCCACAAGTCATCATCTTCATTCCACAAGTCATTATCTTCATCCCACAAGTCATCTTCATTCACAAGTCATTATCTGCATCCCACAAGTCATCTTCATCCCACAAGTCATTATCTTCATCCCACAAGTCATCTTCATTCCACAAGTCATCTTCATTCACAAGTCATCATCTTCATTCCACAAGTCATCATCTTCATCCCACAAGTTATCTTCATTCCACAAGTCATCATCTTCATTCCACAAGTCATCTTCATCCCACAAGTCATCTTCATTCCACAAGTCATTATCTTCATCCCACAAGTCATTATCTTCATCCCACAAGTCATTATCTTCATTCCACAAGTCATTATCTTCATCCCACAAGTCATTATCTTCATCCCACAAGTCATCATCTTCATCCCACAAGTCATCATCTTCATTCCACAAGTCATCTTCATTCCACAAGTCATTATCTTCATCCCACAAGTCATCTTCATTCCACAAGTCATTATCTTCATCCCACAAGTCATCATCTTCATCCCACAAGTCATTTTCATTCACAAGTCATTATCTTCATCCCACAAGTCATTATCTTCATCCCACAAGTCATCTTCATTCCACAAGTCATTATCTTCATCCCACAAGTCATTATCTTCATCCCACAAGTCATCTTCATTCCACAAGTCATTATCTTCATTCACAAGTCATTATCTTCATCCCACAAGTCATTATCTTCATCCCACAAGTCATCTTCATTCCACAAGTCATTATCTTCATCCCACAAGTCATCATCTTCATTCCACAAGTCATCTTCATTCACAAGTCATTATCTTCATCCCACAAGTCATCTTCATTCCACAAGTCATTATCTTCATTCACAAGTCATTATCTTCATCCCACAAGTCATTATCTTCATCCCACAAGTCATCTTCATTCACAAGTCATTATCTTCATCCCACAAGTCATTATCTTCATCCCACAAGTCATTATCTTCATCCCACAAGTCATCTTCATTCCACAAGTCATCTTCATTCACAAGTCATTATCTTCATCCCACAAGTCATCATCTTCATTCCACAAGTCATTATCTTCATCCCACAAGTCATCTTCATTCACAAGTCATTATCTGCATCCCACAAGTCATCTTCATTCCACAAGTCATCTTCATTCACAAGTCATCATCTTCATTCCACAAGTCATTATCTTCATCCCACAAGTCATCTTCATTCCACAAGTCATCATCTTCATTCCACAAGTCATCTTCATCCCACAAGTCATCTTCATTCCACAAGTCATTATCTTCATCACACAAGTCATTATCTTCATTCCACAAGTCATTATCTTCATCCCACAAGTCATTATCTTCATCCCACAAGTCATTATCTTCATCCCACAAGTCATCTTCATTCCACAAGTCATCATCTTCATCCCACAAGTCATTATCTTCATCCCACAAGTCATTATCTTCATCCCACAAGTCATCTTCATTCCACAAGTCATCTTCATTCCACAAGTCATTATCTTCATCCCACAAGTAATTATCTTCATCCCACAAGTCATTATCTTCATGCCACAAGTCATTATCTTCATCCACACAAGTCATCTTCATTCCACAAGTCATTATCTTCATTCCACAAGTCATCTTCATTCCACAAGTCATTATCTTCATTCGACAAGTCATTATCTTCATTCCACAAGTCATTATCTTCATCCCACACACAAGTCATTATCTTCATCCCACAAGTCATTATCTTCATCCAACAAGTCATCTTCATTCACAAGTCATTATCTTCATTCCACAAGTCATTATCTTCATCCCACAAGTCATAATCTTCATTCCACAAGTCATCTTCATTCCACAAGTCATCTTCATCCCACAAGTCATTATCTTCATCCCACAAGTCATAATCTTCATTCCACAAGTCATCTTCATTCCACAAGTCATCTTCATCCCACAAGTCATTATCTTCATCCCACAAGTCATCTTCATTCACAAGTCATTATCTTCATCCCACAAGTCATCTTCATTCACAAGTCATTATCTTCATCCCACAAGTCATTATCTTCATCCCACAAGTCATCTTCATTCCACAAGTCATTATCTTCATCCCACAAGTCATCTTCATTCCACAAGTCATCTTCATCCCACAAGTCATTATCTTCATCCCACAAGTCATTATCTTCATCCCACAAGTCATTATCTTCATTCCACAAGACATTATCTTCATTCCACAAGTCATCTTCATTCCACAAGTCATCTTCATCCCACAAGTCATTATCTTCATCCCACAAGTCATTATCTTCATCCCACAAGTCATTATCTTCATCCCACAAGTCATCTTCATTCCACAAGTCATCTTCATTCACAAGTCATTATCTTCATCCCACAAGTCATCATCTTCATTCCACGAGTCATTATCTTCATCCCACAAGTCATCTTCATTCACAAGTCATTATCTGCATCCCACAAGTCATCTTCATCCCACAAGTCATTATCTTCATCCCACAAGTCATCTTCATTCCACAAGTCATCTTCATTCACAAGTCATCATCTTCATTCCACAAGTCATCATCTTCATCCCACAAGTCATTATCTTCATCCCACAAGTCATCTTCATTCCACAAGTCATCTTCATTCCACAAGTCATTATCTTCATTCCACAAGTCATCTTCATTCCACAAGTCATTATCTTCATCCCACAAGTCATTATCTTCATCCCACAAGTCATTATCTTCATCCCACAAGTCATTATCTTCATCCCACAAGTCATTATCTTCATCCCACAAGTCATCTTCATTCACAAGTCATTATCTTCATTCCACAAGTCATTATCTTCATCCCACAAGTCATTATCTTCATCCCACAAGTCATTATCTTCATTCCACAAGTCATCTTCATTCCACAAGTCATCTTCATCCCACAAGTCATTATCTTCATCCCACAAGTCATTATCTTCATCCCACAAGTCATTATCTTCATTCCACAAGTCATTATCTTCATCCCACAAGTCATCTTCATTCCACAAGTCATCTTCATCCCACAAGTCATTATCTTCATCCCACAAGTCATCTTCATTCACAAGTCATTATCTTCATCCCACAAGTCATTATCTTCATCCCACAAGTCATTATCTTCATTCCACAAGTCATTATCTTCATTCCACAAGTCATCTTCATTCCATAAGTCATCTTCATCCCACAAGTCATTATCTTCATTCCACAAGTCATCTTCATTCCACAAGTCATTATCTTCATTCCACAAGTCATTATCTTCATCCCACAAGTCATTATCTTCATTCCACAAGTCATTATCTTCATCCCACAAGTCATCTTCATTCCACAAGTCATTATCTTCATCCCACAAGTCATTATCTTCATCCCACAAGTCATTATCTTCATCCCACAAGTCATTATCTTCATCCCACAAGTCATTATCTTCATCCCACAAGTCATCTTCATTCCACAAGTCATCTTCATCCCACAAGTCATTATCTTCATTCCACAAGTCATTATCTTCATCCCACAAGTCATTATCTTCATCCCACAAGTCATTATCTTCATTCCACAAGTCATCTTCATTCCACAAGTCATCTTCATTCCACAAGTCATCTTCATCCCATAAGTCATTATCTTCATTCCACAAGTCATCTTCATTCCACAAGTCATTATCTTCATCCCACAAGTCATTATCTTCATCCCACAAGTCATTATCTTCATCCCACAAGTCATTATCTTCATCCCACAAGTCATTATCTTCATTCCACAAGTCATCGTCATTCCACAAGTCATCTTCATTCCACAAGTCATTATCTTCATCCCACAAGTCATTATCGTCATTCCACAAGTCATCTTTATTCCACAAGTCATCTTAATCCCACAAGTCATTATCTTCATTCCACAAGTCATCTTCATCCCACAAGTCATTATCTTCATTCCACAAGTCATCTTCATTCCACAAGTCATCTTCATTCCACAAATCATTATCTTCATTCCACAAGTCATCTTCATTCCACAAGTCATTATCTTCATCCCACAAGTCATTATCTTCATCCCACAAGTCATTATCTTCATCCCACAAGTCATTATCTTCATCCCACAAGTCATCTTCATTCCACAAGTCATTATCTTCATCCCACAAGTCATTATCTTCATTCCACAAGTCATCTTCATTCCACAAGTCATCTTCATTCACAAGTCATTATCTTCATCCCACAAGTCATCATCTTCATTCCACGAGTCATTATCTTCATCCCACAAGTCATCTTCATTCACAAGTCATTATCTGCATCCCACCATGCCCACCAGATATTGTTGATGTTTGTGTATCTTGTATATAATAGTTTCTTGTCTCCGGCTCGTCCCTCAGACAGGACTGTGTCGCCACAGAAGAAAGTCCTCAGGTCTTCTTCTGCTGCTGTGAAGGAAACTTCTGCAACGAGAAGTTCACACACCTGCCGGACGTCACTGGACCTCGTGAGTCATATTTAATAAACATATCTATCTTTCATGAATCAGTGTGTGTCTGTGCATCTTCACTGATGGACGTGTTTGTATATGTGTGATGTCAGTGATCAAAGCTCCGCCCCCCGGCCTGTTGAACGTGATGGTTTACTGCCTGCTGCCCTTCGTCATGCTGTCTGTGGTTCTGCTCACCGCCGTCTGGATGTACCGGCACCGGAAACCTCCATACGGACACGTGGACCTTGCTGAGGTGTGCACACACACACGCCCCACACACACACACACACACACACACACACACAGTGAGAACATGGTGTCATAGCTCCCTCTGGTGGAATTGCAGCTGTATTGCATTAAATGTGAGGTATTATAATATTTTTTAATCATTTTCAGCATTTTTGGTTTTTATAGATATAGAAGACAAACAGTCCAGAGGTTTCCAACCTGGTCCTGATGTCATCGTCAATAATAATAATAATAATGATAACTTGAGCAGCAACTTAAAGACACGTGTAATTAATATATATTATCATATTATTTTAAATGGTAATAATATCCTAAATATATTATTACTACGACATCTAGAAAATAACTAAAGAAAAATAATTCTAATATACTCATTTATTTATTGAGCACTTTTCTCAACAATGTAGTAGAAGTACTTCACAACAAGGAAGACATTAATAAAACTAATAATAATAATAACAATATAGATGAGGTGATGTCATCAGAACACCAGAATCAAACAAACAAACGTCTCCCAGATGATTAAATGTGATGTGAAAGAGTTCAGTTTAAAGACGATCGTCTCTGTGATGTCATTGTTCAGTTTGAGTGAATATGAGACATGTTAGGCTGCTCTGATTGGTGGATTATAACGAGACGTATAACGGGGTGTCGTCAGCATAACGACATATTTTTATCTTCTTTTCTTGTCTCGTGCTTTTCTATTTCGTTAAAGAAGAACATCATGTGATGCAGCAGAATCCTGACTTTCACACATCATGTCTACTTCCTGCTGACCCTGTTGAACTTGTCCCCTCAGCATCCTGGTCCTCCCCACTCCTCCCCCCCGCTGCGTCTCAAACCTCTGCAGCTGCTGGAGGTGAAGGCCCGAGGACGCTTCGGCTGCGTCTGGAAGGCTCAGATGATCAACGAATACGTGGCCGTCAAGATCTTCCCCATCCAGGTTCAGACTCACACCCTCTCTGTGTGCTTCTGTGTCTGGACAACCGACTCTCATCTCCTCTTCCTCCTCTTCCTCACAGAACAAGGACTCGTGGGTGAACGAGACCGACGTCTTCATCACACCGGGGATGAGGCACGAGAACATCTTGAGGTTCATCGGTGCAGAGAAACGAGGGAGTCACCTGGAGGCCGAGCTGTGGCTCATGACCGAGTTCCACGAGAGGGTGAGGAGGGAGGAAGAGGAGGTTAGGGTTAGCTGTTATTGGTCATTTGTTAACTGGTTCAGATGTATCGGTTAAAGGTCTATTTTCTTCGGTGATCACCCTCGAAGTGTAAGAAATATTAATACATTTCTTTATTTGACTATATTTATCCCAGTAAGGGGGACATTTGTCTCTGTGAGCCATCCCTGTATATAGGGAGCAGTGGGCTGCCTATGACGGGAGCCGTTAGGGGTTCAGTGTCTTGCTCAGGGACACTTCGACACAGCCAAGGATCGAACCAGCAACCTTGCGGTTACCAGACAACCCTCTTCACCCAGTGAGCCACGGATAATACATATCAAAGAACATGTGCCTCTCAACCGACACACCTGAACCACGACATGTTTACGTTAGTTGCTAGCTGTTAGCTGTTAGCCGTTAGCTGCTAGCCAGCCACCATACAAAACAACAGTGTGTCTCTGGTCTCAGCTGTGTTTCACTAGCGCCCCTGCTGGCCGGTAGGAGTAGTGAGACAGGAACATAAATCAGACCTTTAGGATTCAGGTCTGGACTGGATGTGGTTTTGAATGAAGACCTGAGGGACCTGGTCTGTGTCTCTGCAGGGCTCCCTGTCTGACTTCCTGAAGGGGAACATCGTCAGCTGGTCAGAATTGTGTCACGTCTCTGAGTCGATGGCGTGCGGCCTGTCTTACCTTCACGAGGACGTCCCCCGTCTGAAGGGGGGGGGGGCCAAACCGGCCATCGCCCACAGGTCAGAGGTCAAGGTCACGTAGCAATGATGGAGATCTTATTATTATTATTGTTATTATTATTATTGTTAAATATAATTATTATTTATTAATATTCTTTGCTTCTTCTTCTTTTTATATTTATTATTATTATTGCTTTTATTATCGTTTTTATTATTTTATTTTATTTTTTTCTTCTTTTTCTTCTTCTTTTCATTAGTGTTATTATTATATTTATTATTATTATTATTATCATCGTCATCATCATTATTATTATTATTATTGTTAAATATAATTATTATTTATTAATATTCTTTGCTTCTTCTTTTTATATTTATTATTATTGCTTTTATTATCGTTTTTATTATTTTATTTTATTTTTTGCTTATTTTTCTTCTTCTTCTTTTCATTGGTGTTATTATTATATTTATTATTATTATTATTATCATCATTATTATTATTATTATTATTATTATTGTTATGTTAGAATAATCTTATTTTAGATATAACTGATAAATGTTGGTGATGCGTTTAAGTTCCTGTATGAAGGACGTAAAACAGAACGTTTAGTTTACACACCGATGATTTAAAGACGTGTCTGCAGTAACGACGTTTGGCCACATGATGGAGCCAGAGAGTCTGTTACCACTCTAAAGAGATCAAAGAGTCACAGAGTCACTGCAGACATCAAACAGAATAACTCAACACTACTTCCTGTTTACGTCCCTGTTACGAGGTCATCAAGCATTTCATTACTAACAACATGGAAGATGATACGAAGAGACATCCTCAATATAAAAACCTTTGACTCAAACAAGAATTGACAACCTGACTTCATCCAACGCTCTTTAATTAGATACATACAATTTACATATTCAAAGGAAACAAAAAAGTAAAAGTCTTAACTGTGAGACTTTCATGTTGATTACTTCACCTGTAGAGTCTCAATATCATGATGAAGACTCATGATGAAGACCCATGATGAAGACCCCATCTACACGGTTCTGGTAGTCCTCCTATAATGGGGGACGGTCTGTAGACCCCCCATCTACATGGTTCTTGTAGTCCTCCTATAATGGGGGACGGTCTGTAGACCCCCCATCAACAGGGTTCTTGTAGTCCTCCTATAATGGGGGACGGTCTGTAGACCCCCAACAACAGGGTTCTGGTAGTCCTCCTATAATGGGGGACGGTCTGTAGACCCCCCATCTACAGGGTTCTTGTAGTCCTCCTATGATGGGGGGCGTTCTGTAGACCCCCCATCAACAGGGTTCTTGTAGTCCTCCTATAATGGGGGACGGTCTGTAGACACCCCATCTACAGGGTTCTGGTAGTCCTCCTATGATGGGGGGCGGTCTGTAGACCCCCCATCAACAGGGTTGTGGTAGTCCTCCTATGATGGGGGGCGGTCTGTAGACCTGGTCTCATGTCCTCATGTCCTCGTGTCTCTTCAGGGACTTTAAGAGTAAGAACATCATGCTGCGTTCAGACCTCACCGCCGTCATCGGAGACTTCGGCCTCGCTGTTCGCTTCGCTCCGGGAGAACCACCTGGAGAGACTCACGGACAGGTGAGCCATCGGACCGCCGAGAGCCACACCTACACACCGAGCACGGCCTCATGTGTGTGTGTGTGTGTGTGTGTGTGTGTGTGTGTACAGGTGGGGACCAGACGCTACATGGCTCCAGAGGTTCTAGAAGGAGCCATCAACTTCCAGAGAGACTCCTTCCTGAGGATCGACATGTACGCTCTGGGTCTGGTGCTCTGGGAGCTGGTGACTCGCTGCAGGGCTGTGGACGGTAACATGCATATATTATATTATTATAGTTTATTATGTTATGTTTACTCATAAAGTAACACTCATACATTATATTATTATAGTTTATTATGTTATGTTTACTCATAAAGTAACACTCATACATTATATTATTATAGTTTATTATGTTCTGTTTACTCATAAAGTAACACTCATATATTATATTATTATAGTTTATTATGTTATGTTTACTCATAAAGTAACACTCATACATTATATTATTATAGTTTATTATGTTATGTTTACTCATAAAGTAACACTCATATATTATATTATTATAGTTTATTATGTTATGTTTACTCATAAAGTAACACTCATACATTATATTATTATAGTTTATTATGTTATGTTTACTCATAAAGTAACACTCATACATTATATTATTATAGTTTATTATGTTATGTTTACTCATAAAGTAACACTCATACATTATATTATTATAGTTTATTATGTTATGTTTACTCATAAAGTAACACTCATACATTATATTATTATAGTTTATTATGTTATGTTTACTCATAAAGTAACACTCATACATTATATTATTATAGTTTATTATGTTCTGTTTACTCATAAAGTAACACTTATACATTATATTATTATAGTTTATTATGTTATGTTTACTCATAAAGTAACACTCATACATTATATTATTATAGTTTATTATGTTATGTTTACTCATAAAGTAACACTCATACATTATATTATTATAGTTTATTATGTTCTGTTTACTCATAAAGTAACACTCATATATTATATTATTATAGTTTATTATGTTATGTTTACTCATAAAGTAACACTCATATATTATATTATTATAGTTTATTATGTTCTGTTTACTCATAAAGTAACACTCATACATTATATTATTATAGTTTATTATGTTCTGTTTACTCATAAAGTAACACTCATATATTATATTATTATAGTTTATTATGTTATGTTTACTCATAAAGTAACACTCATACATTATATTATTATAGTTTATTATGTTATGTTTACTCATAAAGTAACACTCATATATTATATTATTATAGTTTATTATGTTATGTTTACTCATAAAGTAACACTCATACATTATATTATTATAGTTTATTATGTTATGTTTACTCATAAAGTAACACTCATACATTATATTATTATAGTTTATTATGTTATGTTTACTCATAAAGTAACACTCATACATTATATTATTATAGTTTATTATGTTCTGTTTACTCATAAAGTAACACTCATACATTATATTATTATAGTTTATTATGTTATGTTTACTCATAAAGTAACACTCATACATTATATTATTATAGTTTATTATGTTCTGTTTACTCATAAAGTAACACTCATACATTATATTATTATAGTTTATTATGTTCTGTTTACTCATAAAGTAACACTCATACATTATATTATTATAGTTTATTATGTTATGTTTAATAAATATAATATAATTGAGAACATACTCAAAGTAACACTCATATATTATATTATTATAGTTTATTATGTTCTGTTTACTCATAAAGTAACACTCATATATTATATTATTATAGTTTATTATGTTCTGTTTACTCATAAAGTAACACTCATATATTATATTATTATAGTTTATTATGTTCTGTTTACTCATAAAGTAACACTCATATATTATATTATTATAGTTTATTATGTTATGTTTACTCATAAAGTAACACTCATACATTATATTATTATAGTTTATTATGTTCTGTTTACTCATAAAGTAACACTCATATATTATATTATTATAGTTTATTATGTTCTGTTTACTCATAAAGTAACACTCATATATTATATTATTATAGTTTATTATGTTCTGTTTACTCATAAAGTAACACTCATACATTATATTATTATAGTTTATTATGTTATGTTTACTCATAAAGTAACACTCATACATTATATTATTATAGTTTATTATGTTCTGTTTACTCATAAAGTAACACTCATACATTATATTATTATAGTTTATTATGTTCTGTTTACTCATAAAGTAACACTCATACATTATATTATTATAGTTTATTATGTTCTGTTTACTCATAAAGTAACACTCATACATTATATTATTGTAGTTTATTATGTTATGTTTACTCATAAAGTAACACTCATACATTATATTATGGTTTCAGATATCTTCTTTTATTTTTACTAAACTAAACTCTTCTTAACTAAACTTGAATTCAAACTTAAACTCACTCCACACACAAACACTTAAGTTAAGTTAACTAAACTTAACTAGGCTCAACTTAACTAAACTTAACTGAAGTTAACTTAACTAATGTTAACTGAAGTTAACTTAACTAATGTTAACATAAGTTAACATTAGTTAACATTAACTAATGTTAAGTTAAGTCAACTAAACTAAACTAGACTGAATTTAACTAATGTTAACTGAACTTAACTGCACTTAACTAGACTTAACTGATGTTAACTAGACTCAATTTAACTTCAAACTTAAACTCACTTCACACACAAACGCAACCATCCAGAGACACTTCCCTCTAACACAGACCGACCAATCACAGACTCTTCACTTGATCTGGAGCTCGTCATGAATTATCACGTTTCTATTGTGTAGCATTCGATAAAATATCCAATAAAAGATGTGAAAGGTTTAACAGTTCTACTTTAAAATAATGTAATCCTGTAATCCTGCTAGTAATCCTCAATTTTTACAGAATATATCAGTAATCTGATTACATAAATTAGCTAGTAAAACTAATTACGTAACTCAGTTCCATGTATACTGACGTCACTATATCAACAGTTCTTTTTAGTTGTAATATTCATATTGTTTTACTGTGTGTGTGTGTGTGTGTGTGTGTGTGTCAGGCCCGGTGGGTGAGTACATGCTGCCCTTTGAGGAGGAGGTGGGTCAGCATCCGTCTCTGGAGGACCTGCAGGAGTTCGTGGTCCACAAGAAGATGAGGCCGTCCCTCAAAGAGCTGTGGCTCAAACACAGCGTGAGTCTTCATCATGTTCTCATTGTCATCTTCAGTACCTGATCACATGTTACGTATCTTGTTACATTGAACATGTTTGTCATCGTAGTTTGTCGCGTCTCGTTACATTGAACGCGTTTGTCATCGTAGTTTGTCGCGTCTCGTTACATTGAACGCGTTTGGCGTCATAGTTTGTCGCGTCTCGTTACATTGAACGCGTTTGCCGTCATAGTTTGTCGCGTCTCGTTACATTGGACGTGTTTATCGTCGTAGTTTGTCGCGTCTCGTTACATTGGACGCGTTTATTGTCGTAGTTTGTCGCGTCTCGTTACATTGGACGCGTTTGTCGTCGTAGTTTGTCGCGTCTCGTTACATTGAACGCGTTTGGCATCGTAGTTTGTCGCGCCTCATTACATTGACCGCGTTTGTCATTGTAGTTTGTCGCGTCTCGTCACATTAGACGCGTTTGTCGCGTCTCGTTACATTGAACACGTTTGGCGTCGTAGTTTGTAGCGTCTTGTTACATTGAACACGTTTGGCGTCGTAGTTTGTCGCCGTAGTTTGCCGCGTCTGGTTACATTGAACACGTTTGTCGCCGTAGTTTGTCACGTCTTGTTACATTGAATTGAACACGTTTGGCGTCGTAGTTTGGCGCGTCTTGTTACATTGAACATGCTTGGCGTCGTAGGTTGTCGTGTCTCGTTACATTGAACGCGTTTGTTGTCGTAGTTTGTCGCGTCTCATTACATTGAACGCGTTTGTTGTCGTAGTTTGTCGCGTCTCGTTACATTGAACGCGTTTGGCGTCATAGTTTGTCGCGTCTCGTTACATTGAACGCGTTTGGCGTCATAGTTTGTCGCGTCTCGTTACACTGGACGTGTTTATCGTCGTAGTTTGTCGCGTCTCGTTACATTGGACGCGTTTATCGTCGTAGTTTGTCGCGTCTCGTTACATTGGACGCGTTTGTCATCGTAGTTTGTCGCGTCTCGTTACATTGGACGCGTTTGGCATCGTAGTTTGTCGTGTCTCGTTACATTGAACGCGTTCGTCATCGTAGTTTGTCGCGTCTCGTTACATTGACCGCGTTTGTCATTGTAGTTTGTCGCGTCTCGTCACATTAAACGCGTTTGTCGCGTCTCGTTACATTGAACACGTTTGGCGTCGTAGTTTGTCACCGTAGTTTGTCGCGTCTTGTTACATTGAACACGTTTGGCGTCGTAGTTTGTCGCGTCTCGTTACATTGAACACGTTTGTCGCCGTAGTTTGTCACGTATTGTTACATTGAATTGAACACGTTTGGCGTCGTAGTTTGTCACGGCTCGTTACATTGAACATGCTTGGCGTCGTAGTTTGTCGTGTCTCGTTACATTGAACGCGTTTGTTGTCGTAGTTTGTCGCGTCTCATTACATTGAACGCGTTTGTTGTCGTAGTTTGTCGCGTCTCGTTACATTGACCGGGTTTGTCGTTGTAGTTTGTCGTGTCTCGTTACATTGAACACGGTTGTCATCGTAGTTTGTCGCGTCTCATTACATTGAACGCGTTTGTTGTCGTAGTTTGTCGCGTCTCGTTACATTGAACGCATTTGGCGTCGTAGTTTGTCGCAGCTCGTTACATTGAACGCGTTTGTCATCGTAGTTTGTAGGAGTTTGCTCTCACACAAAGATAGACGCACCTTTAATAACGAGGCGGTTTAGCAGCTTTTATTCGTCTTTATAAAACGAGCTGCGGTCGTAATAAGAATGATGAATAATAATATTTCTACTTTGTGGTTTCAGGGTCTGGCTCAGATCTGTGAAACGCTGGAGGAGTGCTGGGATCACGACGCCGAGGCTCGTCTGTCGGCCGGTTGTGTGGAGGAGAGGATCTCTCAGGTCCGCCGCCTGACCTCCACCGTAGCCCCGCCCACCTCGGACCACCTGCTGGTCTCCACGCTACCGCCCGTTCCGATGGTAACCAACGTGGACCTGCCACCCAAAGAGTCCAGTATATGAGGAGAACTGGTTCTGGAAGGCCTCACGTTACCCGTGAAGCTCAACACACACACACACACACACTCTCTCTCTCTCACACACACACACACACACACACACACACACCATCTTTTCTCAGTGGAACCTGAACTCGGCTGCTATTTGATCTCTTTGGACTTCTGTTCTCTGATTCTCTCTCGGTCCGTTTGGACTAATCTTACCAGCACACGTACTTGTTTTTCTCAAGTTTTCCTTCCATACTTGAGTCATTTGTGTCTTTTTTTTTAACCAAGCATGTGAGTGTGTGTGTGTGTGTGTGTAGAAACACACACACACACACACTCACAGGAAAACCAACAGTGAAACGCATCCAGGTCCCGACTCAGTGAATGCTCTTCTATCTCCAGGTACCTCAGTGACGACTTTCTTTACTTTGGCAGATTACTTCTTATCATTCTGTCTTCTGAGACAAGATCCGGTCTGCGTCACCTAGCAACCGCTTACCAACAACCGGAAGTTTTTCTTACTACAATGCTGCAAAAACCCCTTTGCAGGAACTGGACGACTGTTACTCAGTACGGACTCTAGCGTTAGTTTTTCTACCTTCTGCTCACACTCACCTTCGGATCCAACGGGTTTTTATCCAAAACGACAGGAAACAGGAAGTGAGGTCACATGGAACCCCAGAAAGACTTCCTGTCTCTCTTTGTGTTCAGCTTATCATTTCGAGGTTGAAGACTGAAGAAGCTTTTTCAGGAACCAGGAAGTAAACGTCTTGCATGCAGAGATTTGATTGGCCGACGGCGCTCAACCACAGCATTTTGGTTTTGGCGCTGAAATAAATCTTCTCAGGTAACCATGGCGACGGGGGGTGGCAGATTCACGGAGCGGGGTTAGGGGGCGGGGCCAACGGCAGACGGGAGGGGCCTCATCTGACGGTGCTCAAAGCCTATTGGCTGTCCTGAATATGTAAATTTGCAAAGGTGCCCAAACAAGGAAACGTATGTTTCCCTTTAAAAACAAAAGGTGCAAGACCTCATGATGTGTGTGTGTGTGTGTATGTGACCGTGACCTTTGACCTCCTCAGCTGTGTTTCCACTTCCTGCTCTTATTCTGAAAATATTCTGCTGATCAACATATCACACACATCTGTGAGACCTGAACCTGCTGTTGACTCGTTTAAATTAAACATTTTATTTATTCATGTTGACGACAATAAGCTCCGCCTCCTCCTGTGACATCACTGCAGAGGTCAAAGGTCAACAGTTCACTTATTCTTTCTTTTTGTTTTTTTGTTTCAACCGGGACCAAAATCCATCTGTGTGTGTGTGTGTGTGTGTGTGTGTCTGTCTGTGTGTGTGTGTGTGTGTGTGTGTGTGTCTGTCTCTGTGTGTGTGTGTGTGTGTGTCTGTCTGTCTGTCTCTGTGTGTGTGTGTGTGTGTCTCTGTGTGTGTGTGTCTACGATGCTGCTTCACCACGATGAGGAACACGTTTCTCTGGTTTTTCCTTTTTTATTTTGTTCCTTTGAACTCTCAGTGAATCGAGACGATGCGTTCGAGGAGCATCGTTGGTTTCAACACTGTTGAATAAACGATAGAAAAGAGAAACAAGAAACGACTCATGAACCACAAATCACCTCAGTACAGCAGAAATACCTCAGAAGACTTTTCTACGTTTAAACTTGGGTTTCTATTCCGTCACCTGATTTATTTTACTGTGAACTTTTAATTATTTTGTTTTTACATAAAACCTCCAAACTGACTGAAGAAATGTTTCCAACCTCCAGCTTGTAAATAGTGAATAAAGTTTTGTGTTTTTTTAGACTGAACTGCCGATCTCATAATAGCACCTGGACTGAGCTCCTCTGTCTCCACCTTTCCTTCTCTCCTTTCCTCCTCCATCTTTTCTTTCATCTCACTCGTGTCCTTTTTGCCTCCTTACTTCTCATTTTGTCTCCTTCTCACTTCCTCTCGTCTTCCAGCTCCATCAAACGATTCCTGTTTCCTCACTTCTCTACGTGTGTCTCCTTTCCTTCCCTCCTGTCCTAGCCTCTTCCACTTGTGTCCTTGTGTGTTTTTTATCTCCTCACATCTCTCGACTTTCTCCCTTTTCTCTCTCGTCGTCCTCTCCTTCCTTGCTTCCTTCCCTTGTCTCCTTAATTATGACAGCAGGATGTTTCTTCATAAATACATTTAGAATATCAGATTAATACACAATAACAGATGATGATTAAATTCAACCAAACAAATGTGAGAAAACTTGCAATAATTTAAATGTCAGTAATATTCTGTTTGAAGTGACAGCCGTACTCAGATCCAGGTGTTTCCAGGTGTTTCCAGGAACATATTACCTCATTAAAGCCACACAGGCAGAAACGTTCATTACCACGTTCACGGGTTAGCAACCCACCGCGCCGCTACTGTTAGCGTTGTTAGCATCCCAACTGCAAAACCAGACGTTGAATGCTAACAAATGCTAATGTGCTCGTTTAAATCGACAGATGTTTTCCTTCATAATGTGATGTTCACACCAGTTTCAGATGTATTCATGTCAAGAAAACGAGCACGTTAGCTTGTGCTGTTAGCATTGCGTCAACACGGTAAAAACTTCCAGCTGCTGAATTTTACCACATTTCATTGACACTCCACCTTCAGCGTTTTATTCATTTTCAAAGCCTCGAAAATGTGTTTGGACAGTGTGTTAAAAATGTGTTAAAACTCATTTAAATGTTTCAGATAGCACACAAAGCTCAAAGTAGCATTTTGAGCTAATGAACGTAACTACAACGGGAAGACTAAACGAAGTGGCTCGTTAGCGTCGATTAGCCTCGATGCTAACCAGCGGGAGGACGCGGCAAGCAGCAAATAATTAAAATTAAAAAGACAGTTTTAAAAGCTTGTGATGCTTCCAGACAAGTGCCTGAGAGGCTCTATCTTTGGGCCTTCGCTAGTTAAACAGATGGACCGACTCATTTATAATCTGGTTCAGGGCTCTCATTGGCCAGAGGCAGATGCACAGGGTTTCCCGGGCACGTTGTCAAGGGTTTCATCGCGGTCAAACAAAACAGGTGTGTAAAGATAGCCGCTTCTATTTCTCTTTGTGTTGTGGTTATAGTATCGAACGGATGTCTTAATATCACATGAAAAATGGTCTCATTATTATGAGGTCATAATAATGAGATTAAACGAGTAACGTTGTGAAGCAGAGAGACTTTGTTTGAATGGTTTTCTGAAACCACAGTAGCACTGAAACATGGTGGAATTAACAAGCTAGCTAACTAGCAGACAGCTGGCTTGTTAGCTAGCTAGCTAATTCTGCGATGTTTCAATGCTACTCTGGTTACAGAAAAAGAGCCAAATAGTGGGCTGGTGTCGGAGAGATCTCTCCGTCTCACTCCCTGCCGCTATGGAGACGAACTAGCTCACAAGCTAACTAGCTCACACGCTAACTAGTCCGCTCCCTTTCTGACGAGCTGCGACAAAACTTTACGGCCTCATTGACGGGTGTTGTCACCGGGACAACTAGCGACAATCTCCATTTTCTTTTCTTCTACTTCTAACAAGAAAAATGCTATATATATATATATATATATATATATATATATACATATATATATATGTAT
>JAFEUB010000264.1:477500-485000 GCA_024529925.1 Ophthalmolycus amberensis | reverse complement strand
CAGTTGATCAACATATTGATGAAGATCTTCAGACAGACTGTGTGTCCTACTGGGAAACAACCAGTGTGTGTGTGTGTGTGTGTGTGTGTTACTGTTAACAATCACACTCCGCCCTCTTCCTCTCTACCCCCTAAATTACCCCCCAGTTACAAAGACCCTAAAACCCCCCACAAGGCCTCATCTCTTTATGTGTGTGTGTGTGTGTGTTGGTGGGGGATGGGTCAGAGGTCAATCTGAACATCAACACAATGACTCAACACATTCCATTACACACACACACACCTCCATGTTAATTTCTGTTGTGTGGGATCAGCTGTGGAGGTGTGATAACATCAACGGGGTGGTCTCACACACACACACACACACACACACACACACAGAGAGAGTTTGTTGTGGGAACACACAGACCTTCAGACCTCGTCTGCATGAAGACGTCTGTGTGAGGCGTCAACAGTGTCCAGGTGTTTGTGAACAAATGACTCTTCAGTGGAGGCGTTGGACTCCCTCTGCTGGACAGAGACGGTACCTGTCCTCAGTTTGTTAAATCAGAGACACCATGGATGTCAAATGGCAAATAGATAAATCATTTAGAAAGTCCTGAAGATTGAAGATGTTTATTCAGTGTGACTTTGTAGCACAAAGGCAGTAAAACCGCCTGTGCAAAAGCACACTGACTATAACCCTGCGGGCTTATTTCTTCCGTGCAAAAAGTTTTGCGCACTTCTCCTCACACAGCGTTGCCAACACCTGCGCAAAAAATACATAAAAATGTGCGGCCTGATCGGGAATCATGTGCTATGACTTTTCTCAGAGATTCGCCCAGCGGTTTTCCCGAAGATCCCGAAAAACTGAGCAAAATTTCTCCATTCACTTGAATTGGGTTTCGGGGCCCATATTGACGAGCCATACTTTAACGTAGAAAAATTGTTCAAAGTTTAAAACATAGACAAAACGCTGCACTTTATTGAGCCAAATGGACATTTTGATAGCTAGCACAGTTTTCATGAAGTCACAGATTAAGTTTCAGGAACATTTTGGGTCAGTTTTTTAGATTTTATAATGGGCGTGTATTGCACGGAACGTTCAGTCCTAGAGTGATGATATCACGGTCAGAGTGGAGCAGAGCAGAAAAAGGTCTGTTGAGGATGCTAACGGTTAGCTGTGTGTTCCAGGTCTGTTCAGGGTGCTAACAGTTAGCTGTGTGTTCCAGGTCTGTTCAGGGTGCTAACGGTTAGCTGTGTGTTCCAGGTCTGTTCAGGGTGCTAACAGTTAGCTGTGTGTTCCAGGTCTGTTCAGGATGCTAACGGTTAGCTGTGTGTTCCAGGTCTGTTCAGGGTGCTAACGGTTAGCTGTGTGTTCCAGGTCTGTTCAGAGTGCTAACGGTTATCTGTGTGTTCCAGGTCTGTTCAGGGTGCTAACGGTTAGCTGTGTGTTCCAGGTCTGTTCAGGGTGCTAACGGTTAGCTGTGTGTTCCAGGTCTGTTCAGGATGCTAACGGTTAGCTGTGTGTTCCAGGACTGTTCAGGATGCTAACGGTTAGCTGTGTGTTCCAGGTCTGTTCAGGATGCTAACGGTTAGCTGTGTGTTCCAGGTCTGTTCAGGATGCTAACGGTTAGCTGTGTGTTCCAGGTCTGTTCAGGGTGCTAATGGTTAGCTGTGTGTTCCAGGTCTGTTCAGGATGCTAACGGTTAGCTGTGTGTTCCAGGTCTGTTCCCGGCCATCTTGAACTTGGCCAGTAACGCAGTGATCAGCAGTAACGCCACGTGTGGAGATCCCGGCCCTGAAGTTTACTGTAAACTGGTGGAACACGTTCCAGGACGACAGATCAAGAACCCACACTGCCTGAGATGTGACGCCAACTCCGTCCTGACCAAAGGTACAGAACCAGAACCACAGAAGGACCAGTCCGGTGTTTTTATTTGATCAAATCTCGGATTCAAATGAAAATCATTACAGACACAACAACACAGATATTAGTGCGTCTCTAAATAATGTCCGACTCCCTGCTACAACCCAATTGGTTGAAGACGAAAAGCTTAAAAAATATGAATATATTGGTAAATTTGTCTCAGTAATCTCCTCAAACAGCTCGTAATTTTGGTTTTATCAAACAAACAGTAGGAAATAGTCACATTGTTGGGGACTATTTCCAATGGAGAATGAATACACATTTCACGGGCAAAAAGGAGGATGGAGCTAGGTAGCTAATTAGCTGGGTAGCCAGGTAGCTGGGTAGCTAGGTAGCTAGTTAGCTGAGTAGTTAGTTAGCTAGGTAGCTGGATAGATGGGTCGCTAGGTAACTGGGTAGCTAATTAGCTAGGTAGCTAGTTAGCTAGGTAGCTTCATATGGCTGCAGCAGGATGCTGTATCCGGTTGAACCTGTAACTGTTACAGGTACTATCCAGAGAGGTAGTTGGGGTGAGTGGAAATACTGACGATGTTTGTGTTGTTCAGAACGTCATCCGATCACAAATGCCATCGATGGGACGAATCACTGGTGGCAGAGTCCGAGTATCAAGAACGGACGTCAGTTTCACTGGATCACAATAACGCTGGACCTCAAACAGGTAATAACACACCTAAATACACACACACACACACACACACACACACACAAAACAGACACAGCTACCTCTCACTGATTTACGGATATATGTAACTGCTGCTCTGTTATTGTAACCTCTGCTCTCTGATTGTAAGCCCTGTTCTCTGATTGTATTGTATTTATGTTCAGATCTTTCAGGTCGCTTACATCATCATCAAGGCAGCTAACTCTCCTCGACCAGGTGAGACAGTCTGTCTGTCTCTCTGTCCGTCTGACTGTCTCTCTGTCTGACCTGTCTGTCTGTCTGTCTCTCCATCTGTCTTTCTCTCTGTCTGACCTGTCTGTCTGTCTGACCTGTCTTGCTCCTTCAGGTAACTGGATCCTGGAGCGCTCTCTGGACGGTGTGACCTTTGACCCCTGGCAGTTCTATGCCATCAGTGACTCTGAGTGTTTGTCTCGTTACAACATGACGCCGAGACTCGGTCCTCCGACCTACAAGAGCGACACCGAGGTTATCTGCACGTCTTACTACTCCAGACTGAACCCTCTGGAGCATGGAGAGGTGAGACAGGCCGTCTGTCTGGACATCCTTCACTGACCCGTCTCTCTCTCTGACCTGTCTCTCTCTGACCCGTCTCTCTCTCTGTACCTGTCTCTCTCTGTACCCGTCTCTCTCTCTGTACCCGTCTCTCTCTCTGTACCTGTCTCTCTCTGTACCTGTCTCTCTCTGTACCCGTCTCCCTCTCTGTACCCGTCTCCCTCTGTACCCGTCTCCCTCTGTACCCGTCTCCCTCTGAACCCGTCTCCCTCTGAACCCGTCTCCCTCTGTACCCGTCTTCCTCTGTACCCGTCTCCCTCTGTACCCGTCTCCCTCTGAACCCGTCTCCCTCTGTACCCGTCTCCCTCTGAACCCGTCTCCCTCTGTACCCGTCTCCCTCTGTACCCATCTCCCTCTCTGGACCCGTCTCCCTCTGTACCCGTCTCCCTCTGTACCCGTCTCCCTCTGTACCCGTCTCCCTCTGGACCCGTCTCCCTCTGTACCCGTCTCCCTCTGTACCCGTCTCCCTCTGTACCCGTCTCCCTCTGAACCCGTCTCTCCCTCTGTACCCGTCTCCCTCTGTACCCGTCTCTCTCTGACCCGTCTCTCTCTGACCCGTCTCTCCCTCTGTACCCGTCTCTCTCTGACCCGTCTCTCCCTCTGTACCCGTCTCCCTCTGTACCCGTCTCCCTCTCTGTACCCGTCTCCCTCTGTACCCGTCTCCCTCTCTGTACCCGTCTCCCTCTCTGTACCCGTCTCCCTCTGAACCTGTCTCTCTGTCCCAGATTCACACCTCACTGATTAACAGCCGACCCGGAGCCGATGATTTGACCTCTGAACTCCTGAACTTCACGTCGGCTCGTTTCATCCGACTGAAGCTTCAGCGAATCAGAACGCTCAACGCCGACCTGATGACGCTGAGCGCCCGCGACCCCCGAGAGATCGACCCCATCGTCACCAGGAGGGTGAGACGGGCTGCTAGAGACAGACAGCTGTGGATGAGCTGTGTGGTCACGTTTAATAAAACAGGTCGTTGCTTAATGCTTCATGTCTTGTCTCTCAGTATTATTACTCCATCAAAGACATCTCTGTGGGGGGGATGTGTATCTGTTATGGCCACGCCCAGAGCTGCCCGCTGGACCAAGTTACCAAGGTAACCTGTCATCACCTGCTCACCTCTACACCCGTTTACCTGTACATCTCCTCCACTGTTTACCTGAACACCTCTTCACCTATTTAATTTAATTCTTTAAATCCCGCAAGGGGAAATCGTTCTCTCATTTGACCCACCCTGTATAAAGGGAGAAGCGGTTATGGGAGCGGGTATGGGAGCGGTTAGAGGAGCGGTTGGGGGAGCGGTTGGGGAGCGGTTGGGGGAGCGGTTATGGGAGCAGTTAGGGGAGCGGTTATGGGAGCAGTTAGGGGAGCGGTTGGGGAGCGGTTAGGGGAGCGGTTATGGGAGCGGTTGGGGGAGCGGTTATGGGAGCGGTTGGGGAGCGGTTATGGGAGCAGTTGGGGAGCGGTTGGGGAGCGGTTGGGGGAGCGGTTATGGGAGCGGTTGGGGAGCGGCTATGGGAGCAGTTGGGGAGCGGTTGGGGAGCGGTTATGGGAGCGGTTGGGGAGCGGTTGGGGGAGCGGTTATGGGAGCGGTTGGGGAGCGGTTGGGGGAGCGGTTATGGGAGCGGTTGGGGAGCGGTTGGGGGAGCGGTTGGGGGTTTAGTGTCTTGCTCAGGGACACTTTGGCGCAGCACACGTAGTAACCGAGGATCGAACTGCCAACCTTGCGGTTACCGGACAACCCTCTCTTCCCCATTTACCTGCTTAGTGTTGTAAACCAGAGGTCTTCAACAGGGGGTCTGTGACCCCTAGGGGGTTATAGAAACGTGAACATATGAACCTGTGTATTATTGAATAGCTTAGTATTGAATGCACAGTAAAGAGGTATGTTCATATATGGCACTAGGCCCATTTCATATAAAACACAATGTTACACATTATATATAGTCGGGGGTCCCTGCTCCATCTCTATCAGTTTGGGGGTCCTTGGCCTGAAAGACGTTGAAGACCCCTGATCTAACCACTACCTTCAACCTGTGTGTGTGTGTGTGTGCGTATGTGTGTGTGTGAACAGAAGCTGCAGTGTGTGTGTGAACACAACACCTGTGGAGAGAGCTGTGACCACTGTTGCCCCGGTTACCACCAGCGGCCATGGCAACCCGGAACCGTCTCCGAGGAAAGCACCTGTGAAGGTAAGAAGCACGGAGTGGACAGAAAAATAGAAACACCTTTAAACATTAATTGTGGGTCAACCTGTTTCAAAACACCTGTCTCTCTCTCTACCTGTCTGTCTCTCTCTACCTGTCTCTCTCTCTACCTGTCTCTCTCTCTACCTGTCTGTCTCTCTCTACCTGTCTCTCTCTCTACCTGTCTGTCTCTCTCTACCTGTCTGTCTCTCTCTACCTGTCTGTCTCTCTCTACCTGTCTGTCTCTCTCTACCTGTATCTCTCTCTACCTGTCTGTCTCTCTCTACCTGTCTCTCTCTCTACCTCTCTCTCTACCTGTCTGTCTCTCTCTCTACCTCTCTCTCTCTCTACCTGTCTGTCTCTCTCTACCTGTCTCTCTCTCCACCTGTCTCTCTCTCTCTACCTGTCTCTCTCTCTCTACCTGTCTCTCTCTCTACCTGTCTCTCTCTCTCTACCTCTCTCTCTCTCTACCTGTCTGTCTCTCTCTACCTGTCTCTCTCTCTCTACCTGTCTCTCTCTCCACCTGTCTCTCTCTCTCTCTACCTGTCTCTCTCTACCTGTCTCTCTCTACCGGTCTCTCTCTCTCTACCTGTATCTCTCTCTACCTGTCTGTCTCTCTCTACCTGTCTCTCTCTCTACCTGTCTGTCTCTCTCTACCTGTCTCTCTCTCTACCTCTCTCTCTACCTGTCCGTCTCTCTCTCTACCTCTCTCTCTCTCTACCTGTCTGTCTCTCTATACCTGTCTCTCTCTCTACCTCTCTCTCTCTCTACCTGTCTGTCTCTCTCTACCTGTCTCTCTCTCTACCTGTCTCTCTCTCTACCTGTCTGTCTCTATCTACCTGTCTCTCTCTCCACCTGTCTCTCTCTCTCTACCTGTCTGTCTCTCTCTACCTGTCTGTCTCTCTCTACCTGTCTCTGTCTCTCTACCTGTCTCTCTCTCTACCTGTCTCTCTCTCTCTACCTCTCTCTCTCTCTCTACCTGTCTGTCTCTCTCTACCTCTCTCTCTCTCTCTACCTGTCTCTCTCTCCACCTGTCTCTCTCTCTCTCTACCTGTCTCTCTCTACCTGTCTCTCTCTACCTGTCTCTCTCTACCTGTCTCTCTACCTGTCTCTCTCTCTACCTGTCTCTCTCTCTCTACCTGTATCTCTCTCTACCTGTCTGTCTCTCTCTACCTGTCTCTCTCTCTACCTGTCTGTCTCTCTCTACCTGTCTCTCTCTCTACCTCTCTCTCTACCTGTCTGTCTCTCTCTCTACCTCTCTCTCTCTCTACCTGTCTGTCTCTCTCTACCTGTCTCTCTCTCTACCTCTCTCTCTCTCTCTACCTGTCTCTCTCTCTACCTGTCTCTCTCTACCTGTCTGTCTCTCTCTACCTGTCTCTCTCTCCACCTGTCTCTCTCTCTCTCTACCTGTCTCTCTCTACCTGTCTCTCTCTCTCTACCTCTCTCTCTCTCTACCTGTCTGTCTCTCTCTACCTGTCTCTCTCTCTACCTGTCTCTCTCTACCTGTTTCTCTCTCTACCTGTCTCTCTCTCTCTACCTCTCTCTCTCTCTACCTGTCTGTCTCTCTCTACCTGTCTCTCTCTCCACCTGTCTCTCTCTCTCTCTACCTGTCTCTCTCTACCTGTCTCTCTCTACCTGTCTCTCTCTCTCTACCTGTCTCTCTCTCTCTACCTGTCTCTCTCTCTACCTGTCTCTCTCTCTCTCCACTTGTCTCTCTCTCTCTCCACTTGTCTCTCTCTCTCTCTACCTGTCTCTCTCTCTCTCTACCTGTCTCTCTCTCTCTCTACCTGTCTGTCTCCCAGAGTGTAACTGTCACAACAAAGCTGTGGACTGTTTCTACAATCAGACCGTCTCTGAACTCTTTTTGAGTTTAAACACTCGCGGCATTCGTGAAGGGGGCGGAGTCTGTATCACCTGTCAACAAAACACCGGCGGCATCAACTGTGAGACCTGCAGCGCCGGATACTACAGACCTGCTGAGGTACTGACAAATACTGCAAATAATACTACAGACCTGCTGAGGTACTGACAAATACTGCATATAATACTACAGACCTGCTGAGGTTCTGACAAATACTGCAAATAATACTACAGACCTACTGAGGTACTGACAAATACTGCAAATAATACTACAGACCTGCTGAGGTACTGACAAATACTGCAAACAATACTACA
>JAFEUB010000264.1:450000-475000 GCA_024529925.1 Ophthalmolycus amberensis | reverse complement strand
CACCTGTTCTCAGCCGTCTCACCTGTTCTCTCCTGTCCTCAGCCGTCTCACCTGTCCTCAGCCGTCTCACCTGTTCTCACCTGTTCTCTCCTGTCCTCAGCCGTCTCACCTGTTCTCAGCCGTCTCACCTGTTCTCTCCTGTCCTCAGCCGTCTCACCTGTCCTCAGCCGTCTCACCTGTTCTCACCTGTCCTCTGACGTCTCACCTGTTCTCTGACGTCTCACCTGTTCTCAGCCGTCTCACCTGTCCTCTGACGTCTCACCTGTCCTCTGACGTCTCACCTGTTCTCAGCCGTCTCACCTGTCCTCTGACGTCTCTCCTGTCCTCAGCCGTCTCACCTGTCCTCAGCCGTCTCACCTGTTCTCACCTGTCCTCTGACGTCTCACCTGTTCTCTGACGTCTCACCTGTTCTCAGCCGTCTCACCTGTCCTCTGACGTCTCACCTGTTCTCAGCCGTCTCACCTGTCCTCTGACGTCTCACCTGTTCTCAGCCGTCTCACCTGTTCTCAGCCGTCTCACCTGTCCTCAGCCGTCTCACCTGTCCTCTGACGTCTCACCTGTCCTCTGACGTCTCACCTGTCCTCTGACGTCTCACCTGTTCTCAGCCGTCTCACCTGTTCTCAGCCGTCTCACCTGTCCTCAGCCGTCTCACCTGTCCTCAGCCGTCTCACCTGTCCTCTGACGTCTCACCTGTCCTCTGACGTCTCACCTGTCCTCTGACGTCTCACCTGTCCTCTGACGTCTCACCTGTTCTCTGACGTCTCACCTGTTCTCAGCCGTCTCACCTGTTCTCAGCCGTCTCACCTGTTCTCTCCTGTCCTCAGCCGTCTCACCTGTTCTCAGCCGTCTCACCTGTTCTCAGCCGTCTCACCTGTTCTCAGCCGTCTCACCTGTTCTCAGCCGTCTCACCTGTCCTCTGACGTCTCACCTGTTCTCTGACGTCTCACCTGTTCTCAGCCGTCTCACCTGTCCTCTGACGTCTCACCTGTCCTCTGACGTCTCACCTGTTCTCAGCCGTCTCACCTGTCCTCTGACGTCTCACCTGTTCTCAGCCGTCTCACCTGTTCTCAGCCGTCTCACCTGTCCTCAGCCGTCTCACCTGTCCTCTGACGTCTCACCTGTCCTCTGACGTCTCACCTGTTCTCAGCCGTCTCACCTATTCTCTCCTGTCCTCAGCCGTCTCACCTGTCCTCTGACTTCTCACCTGTCCTCTGACGTCTCACCTGTTCTCTGACGTCTCACCTGTTCTCAGCCGTCTCACCTGTTCTCAGCCGTCTCACCTGTTCTCTCCTGTCCTCAGCCGTCTCACCTGTTCTCAGCCGTCTCACCTGTTCTCAGCCGTCTCACCTGTTCTCTGACGTCTCACCTGTTCTCAGCCGTCTCACCTGTTCTCTCCTGTCCTCAGCCGTCTCACCTGTTCTCAGCCGTCTCACCTGTCCTCTGACGTCTCACCTGTCCTCTGACGTCTCACCTGTTCTCAGCCGTCTCACCTGTCCTCAGCCGTCTCACCTGTTCTCACCTGTTCTCTCCTGTCCTCAGCCGTCTCACCTGTTCTCAGCCGTCTCACCTGTTCTCTCCTGTCCTCAGCCGTCTCACCTGTCCTCAGCCGTCTCACCTGTCCTCTGACGTCTCACCTGTTCTCACCTGTCCTCTGACGTCTCACCTGTTCTCAGCCGTCTCACCTGTTCTCTCCTGTCCTCTGACGTCTCACCTGTCCTCTGACGTCTCACCTGTCCTCTGACGTCTCACCTGTTCTCTGCCGTCTCACCTGTCCTCTGACGTCTCACCTGTTCTCAGCCGTCTCACCTGTTCTCAGCCGTCTCACCTGTTCTCTCCTGTCCTCAGCCGTCTCACCTGTTCTCTCCTGTCCTCAGCCGTCTCACCTGTTCTCAGCCGTCTCACCTGTTCTCTGACGTCTCACCTGTTCTCAGCCGTCTCACCTGTTCTCTCCTGTCCTCAGCCGTCTCACCTGTTCTCTCCTGTCCTCAGCCGTCTCACCTGTTCTCAGCCGTCTCACCTGTCTTCTGACGTCTCACCTGTCCTCTGACGTCTCACCTGTTCTCAGCCGTCTCACCTGTCCTCAGCCGTCTCACCTGTTCTCACCTGTTCTCTCCTGTCCTCAGCCGTCTCACCTGTTCTCAGCCGTCTCACCTGTTCTCTCCTGTCCTCAGCCGTCTCACCTGTCCTCAGCCGTCTCACCTGTCCTCTGACGTCTCACCTGTTCTCAGCCGTCTCACCTGTTCTCAGCCGTCTCACCTGTTCTCTCCTGTCCTCTGACGTCTCACCTGTCCTCTGACGTCTCACCTGTCCTCTGACGTCTCACCTGTTCTCTGCCGTCTCACCTGTCCTCTGACGTCTCACCTGTTCTCAGCCGTCTCACCTGTTCTCAGCCGTCTCACCTGTTCTCTCCTGTCCTCAGCCG
Source organism: Ophthalmolycus amberensis (assembly GCA_024529925.1). NCBI lineage: Eukaryota > Metazoa > Chordata > Actinopteri > Perciformes > Zoarcidae > Ophthalmolycus > Ophthalmolycus amberensis. The sequence goes on along the minus strand of JAFEUB010000264.1, from coordinate 472,578 downwards.
TCTCACCTGTTCTCAGCCGTCTCACCTGTTCTCAGCCGTCTCACCTGTTCTCTCCTGTCCTCTGACGTCTCACCTGTTCTCAGCCGTCTCACCTGTTCTCAGCCGTCTCACCTGTTCTCTGACGTCTCACCTGTTCTCAGCCGTCTCACCTGTTCTCTCCTGTCCTCAGCCGTCTCACCTGTTCTCAGCCGTCTCACCTGTTCTCAGCCGTCTCACCTGTTCTCTCCTGTCCTCTGACGTCTCACCTGTTCTCACCTGTCCTCTGACGTCTCACCTGTTCTCAGCCGTCTCACCTGTTCTCTGACGTCTCACCTGTTCTCACCTGTTCTCAGCCGTCTCACCTGTTCTCTGACGTCTCACCTGTTCTCACCTGTCCTCAGCCGTCTCACCTGTCCTCTGACGTCTCACCTGTTCTCACCTGTCCTCTGACGTCTCACCTGTCCTCTGACGTCTCACCTGTTCTCAGCCGTCTCACCTGTTCTCAGCCGTCTCACCTGTTCTCTCCTGTCCTCAGCCGTCTCACCTGTTCTCAGCCGTCTCACCTGTTCTCAGCCGTCTCACCTGTTCTCTGACGTCTCACCTGTTCTCAGCCGTCTCACCTGTCTTCTGACTTCTCACCTGTCCTCTGACTTCTCACCTGTCCTCACCTGTTCTCAGCCGTCTCACCTGTTCTCTGACGTCTCACCTGTTCTCACCTGTCCTCTGACGTCTCACCTGTTCTCTGACGTCTCACCTGTTCTCAGCCGTCTCACCTGTCCTCTGACGTCTCACCTGTCCTCTGATGTCTCACCTGTTCTCAGCCGTCTCACCTGTCCTCTGACGTCTCACCTGTTCTCAGCCGTCTCACCTGTTCTCTCCTGTCCTCAGCCGTCTCACCTGTTCTCTCCTGTCCTCAGCCGTCTCACCTGTTCTCTCCTGTCCTCAGCCGTCTCACCTGTTCTCAGCCGTCTCACCTGTTCTCTGACGTCTCACCTGTTCTCAGCCGTCTCACCTGTTCTCTCCTGTCCTCAGCCGTCTCACCTGTTCTCTCCTGTCCTCAGCCGTCTCACCTGTTCTCAGCCGTCTCACCTGTCTTCTGACGTCTCACCTGTCCTCTGACGTCTCACCTGTTCTCAGCCGTCTCACCTGTCCTCAGCCGTCTCACCTGTTCTCACCTGTTCTCTCCTGTCCTCAGCCGTCTCACCTGTTCTCAGCCGTCTCACCTGTTCTCTCCTGTCCTCAGCCGTCTCACCTGTCCTCAGCCGTCTCACCTGTCCTCTGACGTCTCACCTGTTCTCAGCCGTCTCACCTGTTCTCAGCCGTCTCACCTGTTCTCTCCTGTCCTCTGACGTCTCACCTGTCCTCTGACGTCTCACCTGTCCTCTGACGTCTCACCTGTTCTCTGACGTCTCACCTGTTCTCTGCCGTCTCTCCTGTCCTCTGACGTCTCACCTGTCCTCTGACGTCTCACCTGTTCTCTGCCGTCTCACCTGTCCTCTGACGTCTCACCTGTTCTCAGCCGTCTCACCTGTTCTCAGCCGTCTCACCTGTTCTCTCCTGTCCTCAGCCGTCTCACCTGTTCTCTCCTGTCCTCTGACGTCTCACCTGTCCTCTGACGTCTCACCTGTTCTCAGCCGTCTCACCTGTCCTCTGACGTCTCACCTGTTCTCAGCCGTCTCACCTGTTCTCAGCCGTCTCACCTGTTCTCTCCTGTCCTCAGCCGTCTCACCTGTTCTCTCCTGTCCTCAGCCGTCTCACCTGTTCTCAGCCGTCTCACCTGTTCTCTCCTGTCCTCAGCCGTCTCACCTGTCCTCTGACGTCTCACCTGTTCTCACCTGTCCTCTGACGTCTCACCTGTCCTCTGACGTCTCACCTGTTCTCAGCCGTCTCACCTGTCCTCTGACGTCTCACCTGTTCTCAGCCGTCTCACCTGTTCTCAGCCGTCTCACCTGTTCTCAGCCGTCTCACCTGTTCTCTCCTGTCCTCAGCCGTCTCACCTGTTCTCAGCCGTCTCACCTGTTCTCAGCCGTCTCACCTGTTCTCTGACGTCTCACCTGTTCTCAGCCGTCTCACCTGTCTTCTGACTTCTCACCTGTCCTCTGACTTCTCACCTGTCCTCACCTGTTCTCAGCCGTCTCACCTGTTCTCTGACGTCTCACCTGTTCTCACCTGTCCTCTGACGTCTCACCTGTTCTCTGACGTCTCACCTGTTCTCAGCCGTCTCACCTGTCCTCTGACGTCTCACCTGTCCTCTGACGTCTCACCTGTTCTCAGCCGTCTCACCTGTCCTCTGACGTCTCACCTGTTCTCAGCCGTCTCACCTGTTCTCAGCCGTCTCACCTGTCCTCAGCCGTCTCACCTGTCCTCTGACGTCTCACCTGTCCTCTGACGTCTCACCTGTTCTCAGCCGTCTCACCTGTCCTCTGACGTCTCACCTGTTCTCAGCCGTCTCACCTGTTCTCAGCCGTCTCACCTGTCCTCAGCCGTCTCACCTGTCCTCTGACGTCTCACCTGTCCTCTGACGTCTCACCTGTCCTCTGACGTCTCACCTGTCCTCTGACGTCTCACCTGTTCTCAGCCGTCTCACCTGTTCTCAGCCGTCTCACCTGTTCTCTCCTGTCCTCAGCCGTCTCACCTGTTCTCTGACGTCTCACCTGTTCTCAGCCGTCTCACCTGTTCTCTCCTGTCCTCTGACGTCTCACCTGTTCTCTCCTGTCCTCAGCCGTCTCACCTGTTCTCAGCCGTCTCACCTGTTCTCTGACGTCTCACCTGTCCTCAGCCGTCTCACCTGTTCTCAGCCGTCTCACCTGTTCTCTGACGTCTCACCTGTTCTCAGCCGTCTCACCTGTTCTCACCTGTCCTCTGACGTCTCACCTGTTCTCTGACGTCTCACCTGTTCTCAGCCGTCTCACCTGTCCTCTGACGTCTCACCTGTCCTCTGACGTCTCACCTGTTCTCAGCCGTCTCACCTGTCCTCTGACGTCTCACCTGTTCTCAGCCGTCTCACCTGTTCTCAGCCGTCTCACCTGTCCTCAGCCGTCTCACCTGTCCTCTGACGTCTCACCTGTCCTCTGACGTCTCACCTGTTCTCAGCCGTCTCACCTGTCCTCTGACTTCTCACCTGTCCTCTGACGTCTCACCTGTCCTCTGACTTCTCACCTGTCCTCTGACGTCTCACCTGTTCTCTGACGTCTCACCTGTTCTCATGACGTCTCACCTGTTCTCAGCCGTCTCACCTGTTCTCAGCCGTCTCACCTGTTCTCTAGCCGTCTCACCTGTTCTCTGACGTCTCACCTGTTCTCAGCCGTCTCACCTGTTCTCTCCTCAGCCGTCTCACCTGTTCTCAGCCGTCTCACCTGTTCTCTCCTGTCCTCAGCCGTCTCACCTGTTCTCAGCCGTCTCACCTGTCCTCTCACGTCTCACCTGTTCTCAGCCGTCTCACCTGTCCTCTGACGTCTCACCTGTTCTCACCTGTCCTCTGACGTCTCACCTGTTCTCAGCCGTCTCACCTGTTCTCTCCTGTCCTCAGCCGTCTCACCTGTTCTCAGCCGTCTCACCTGTCCTCTGACGTCTCACCTGTCCTCTGACGTCTCACCTGTTCTCAGCCGTCTCACCTGTCCTCAGCCGTCTCACCTGTTCTCACCTGTTCTCTCCTGTCCTCAGCCGTCTCACCTGTTCTCAGCCGTCTCACCTGTCCTCAGCCGTCTCACCTGTCCTCAGCCGTCTCACCTGTCCTCTGACGTCTCACCTGTTCTCACCTGTCCTCTGACGTCTCACCTGTTCTCAGCCGTCTCACCTGTTCTCTCCTGTCCTCTGACGTCTCACCTGTCCTCTGACGTCTCACCTGTCCTCTGACGTCTCACCTGTTCTCTGCCGTCTCACCTGTCCTCTGACGTCTCACCTGTTCTCAGCCGTCTCACCTGTTCTCAGCCGTCTCACCTGTTCTCTCCTGTCCTCAGCCGTCTCACCTGTTCTCTCCTGTCCTCAGCCGTCTCACCTGTTCTCTCCTGTCCTCAGCCGTCTCACCTGTTCTCAGCCGTCTCACCTGTTCTCTGACGTCTCACCTGTTCTCAGCCGTCTCACCTGTTCTCTCCTGTTCTCAGCCGTCTCACCTGTCCTCTGACGTCTCACCTGTCCTCAGCCGTCTCACCTGTTCTCACCTGTTCTCTCCTGTCCTCAGCCGTCTCACCTGTTCTCAGCCGTCTCACCTGTTCTCTCCTGTCCTCAGCCGTCTCACCTGTCCTCTGACGTCTCACCTGTTCTCAGCCGTCTCACCTGTTCTCAGCCGTCTCACCTGTTCTCTCCTGTCCTCTGACGTCTCACCTGTCCTCTGACGTCTCACCTGTCCTCTGACGTCTCACCTGTCCTCTGACGTCTCACCTGTTCTCTGCCGTCTCACCTGTCCTCTGACGTCTCACCTGTTCTCAGCCGTCTCACCTGTTCTCAGCCGTCTCACCTGTTCTCTCCTGTCCTCAGCCGTCTCACCTGTTCTCTCCTGTCCTCAGCCGTCTCACCTGTTCTCAGCCGTCTCACCTGTTCTCAGCTGTCTCACCTGTTCTCTGACGTCTCACCTGTTCTCAGCCGTCTCACCTGTTCTCTCCTGTCCTCAGCCGTCTCACCTGTTCTCAGCCGTCTCACCTGTCCTCTCACGTCTCACCTGTTCTCAGCCGTCTCACCTGTTCTCAGCCTTCTCACCTGTTCTCTGACGTCTCACCTGTTCTCAGCCGTCTCACCTGTTCTCTCCTGTCCTCAGCCGTCTCACCTGTTCTCAGCCGTCTCACCTGTCCTCTGACGTCTCACCTGTTCTCAGCCGTCTCACCTGTCCTCAGCCGTCTCACCTGTTCTCACCTGTTCTCTCCTGTCCTCAGCCGTCTCACCTGTTCTCAGCCGTCTCACCTGTTCTCTCCTGTCCTCAGCCGTCTCACCTGTCCTCTGACGTCTCACCTGTTCTCACCTGTCCTCTGACGTCTCACCTGTCCTCTGACGTCTCACCTGTTCTCAGCCGTCTCACCTGTCCTCTGACGTCTCACCTGTTCTCAGCCGTCTCACCTGTCCTCTGACGTCTCACCTGTTCTCAGCCGTCTCACCTGTTCTCAGCCGTCTCACCTGTTCTCTCCTGTCCTCAGCCGTCTCACCTGTTCTCAGCCGTCTCACCTGTTCTCAGCCGTCTCACCTGTTCTCTGACGTCTCACCTGTTCTCTGACGTCTCACCTGTCTTCTGACTTCTCACCTGTCCTCTGACTTCTCACCTGTCCTCACCTGTTCTCAGCCGTCTCACCTGTTCTCTGACGTCTCACCTGTTCTCACCTGTCCTCTGACGTCTCACCTGTTCTCTGACGTCTCACCTGTTCTCAGCCGTCTCACCTGTCCTCTGACGTCTCACCTGTCCTCTGACGTCTCACCTGTTCTCAGCCGTCTCACCTGTCCTCTGACGTCTCACCTGTTCTCAGCCGTCTCACCTGTTCTCAGCCGTCTCACCTGTCCTCTGACGTCTCACCTGTCCTCTGACGTCTCACCTGTCCTCTGACGTCTCACCTGTTCTCAGCCGTCTCACCTGTTCTCTCCTGTCCTCAGCCGTCTCACCTGTCCTCTGACGTCTCACCTGTCCTCTGACGTCTCACCTGTCCTCTGACGTCTCACCTGTTCTCTGACGTCTCACCTGTTCTCTGACGTCTCACCTGTTCTCAGCCGTCTCACCTGTTCTCAGCCGTCTCACCTGTTCTCTGACGTCTCACCTGTTCTCAGCCGTCTCACCTGTTCTCTCCTGTCCTCAGCCGTCTCACCTGTTCTCAGCCGTCTCACCTGTCCTCTCACGTCTCACCTGTTCTCAGCCGTCTCACCTGTCCTCTGACGTCTCACCTGTTCTCACCTGTCCTCTGACGTCTCACCTGTTCTCAGCCGTCTCACCTGTTCTCAGCCGTCTCACCTGTTCTCAGCCGTCTCACCTGTCCTCTCACGTCTCACCTGTTCTCAGCCGTCTCACCTGTCCTCTGACGTCTCACCTGTTCTCACCTGTCCTCTGACGTCTCACCTGTTCTCAGCCGTCTCACCTGTTCTCAGCCGTCTCACCTGTTCTCTCCTGTCCTCAGCCGTCTCACCTGTTCTCTCCTGTCCTCAGCCGTCTCACCTGTTCTCAGCCGTCTCACCTGTTCTCAGCCGTCTCACCTGTTCTCTGACGTCTCACCTGTTCTCAGCCGTCTCACCTGTTCTCTCCTGTCCTCAGCCGTCTCACCTGTTCTCAGCCGTCTCACCTGTCCTCTCACGTCTCACCTGTTCTCAGCCGTCTCACCTGTTCTCAGCCTTCTCACCTGTTCTCTGACGTCTCACCTGTTCTCAGCCGTCTCACCTGTTCTCTCCTGTCCTCAGCCGTCTCACCTGTTCTCAGCCGTCTCACCTGTCCTCTGACGTCTCACCTGTTCTCAGCCGTCTCACCTGTCCTCAGCCGTCTCACCTGTTCTCACCTGTTCTCTCCTGTCCTCAGCCGTCTCACCTGTTCTCAGCCGTCTCACCTGTTCTCTCCTGTCCTCAGCCGTCTCACCTGTCCTCTGACGTCTCACCTGTTCTCACCTGTCCTCTGACGTCTCACCTGTCCTCTGACGTCTCACCTGTTCTCAGCCGTCTCACCTGTCCTCTGACGTCTCACCTGTTCTCAGCCGTCTCACCTGTCCTCTGACGTCTCACCTGTTCTCAGCCGTCTCACCTGTTCTCAGCCGTCTCACCTGTTCTCTCCTGTCCTCAGCCGTCTCACCTGTTCTCAGCCGTCTCACCTGTTCTCAGCCGTCTCACCTGTTCTCTGACGTCTCACCTGTTCTCTGACGTCTCACCTGTCTTCTGACTTCTCACCTGTCCTCTGACTTCTCACCTGTCCTCACCTGTTCTCAGCCGTCTCACCTGTTCTCTGACGTCTCACCTGTTCTCACCTGTCCTCTGACGTCTCACCTGTTCTCTGACGTCTCACCTGTTCTCAGCCGTCTCACCTGTCCTCTGACGTCTCACCTGTCCTCTGACGTCTCACCTGTTCTCAGCCGTCTCACCTGTCCTCTGACGTCTCACCTGTTCTCAGCCGTCTCACCTGTTCTCAGCCGTCTCACCTGTCCTCTGACGTCTCACCTGTCCTCTGACGTCTCACCTGTCCTCTGACGTCTCACCTGTTCTCAGCCGTCTCACCTGTTCTCTCCTGTCCTCAGCCGTCTCACCTGTCCTCTGACGTCTCACCTGTCCTCTGACGTCTCACCTGTCCTCTGACGTCTCACCTGTTCTCTGACGTCTCACCTGTTCTCAGCCGTCTCACCTGTTCTCAGCCGTCTCACCTGTTCTCAGCCGTCTCACCTGTTCTCTGACGTCTCACCTGTTCTCAGCCGTCTCACCTGTTCTCAGCCGTCTCACCTGTTCTCAGCCGTCTCACCTGTTCTCTCCTGTCCTCAGCCGTCTCACCTGTTCTCAGCCGTCTCACCTGTCCTCTCACGTCTCACCTGTTCTCAGCCGTCTCACCTGTCCTCTGACGTCTCACCTGTTCTCACCTGTCCTCTGACGTCTCACCTGTTCTCAGCCGTCTCACCTGTTCTCAGCCGTCTCACCTGTTCTCAGCCGTCTCACCTGTCCTCTCACGTCTCACCTGTTCTCAGCCGTCTCACCTGTCCTCTGACGTCTCACCTGTTCTCACCTGTCCTCTGACGTCTCACCTGTTCTCAGCCGTCTCACCTGTTCTCAGCCGTCTCATCTGTCCTCTGACGTCTCACCTGTTCTCAGCCGTCTCACCTGTCCTCTGACGTCTCACCTGTTCTCAGCCGTCTCACCTGTTCTCAGCCGTCTCACCTGTCCTCTGACGTCTCACCTGTCCTCTGACGTCTCACCTGTCCTCTGACGTCTCACCTGTTCTCAGCCGTCTCACCTGTTCTCTCCTGTCCTCAGCCGTCTCACCTGTCCTCTGACGTCTCACCTGTCCTCTGACGTCTCACCTGTCCTCTGACGTCTCACCTGTTCTCTGACGTCTCACCTGTTCTCAGCCGTCTCACCTGTTCTCAGCCGTCTCACCTGTTCTCAGCCGTCTCACCTGTTCTCTGACGTCTCACCTGTTCTCAGCCGTCTCACCTGTTCTCTCCTGTCCTCAGCCGTCTCACCTGTTCTCAGCCGTCTCACCTGTCCTCTCACGTCTCACCTGTTCTCAGCCGTCTCACCTGTTCTCTGACGGCTCACCTGTTCTCAGCCGTCTCACCTGTTCTCTCCTGTCCTCAGCTGTCTCACCTGTTCTCAGCCGTCTCACCTGTTCTCTGACGTCTCACCTGTCCTCTGACGTCTCACCTGTTCTCAGCCGTCTCACCTGTCCTCAGCCGTCTCACCTGTTCTCACCTGTTCTCTCCTGTCCTCAGCCGTCTCACCTGTTCTCAGCCGTCTCACCTGTTCTCTCCTGTTCTCAGCCGTCTCACCTGTTCTCAGCCGTCTCACCTGTTCTCAGCCGTCTCACCTGTTCTTTCCTGTCCTCAGCCGTCTCACCTGTTCTCTGACGTCTCACCTGTTCTCAGCCGTCTCACCTGTTCTCAGCCGTCTCACCTGTCCTCTGACGTCTCACCTGTTCTCTGCCGTCTCACCTGTCCTCTGACGTCTCACCTGTTCTCAGCCGTCTCACCTGTTCTCAGCCGTCTCACCTGTTCTCTCCTGTCCTCAGCCGTCTCACCTGTTCTCTCCTGTCCTCAGCCGTCTCACCTGTTCTCAGCCGTCTCACCTGTTCTCTGACGTCTCACCTGTTCTCAGCCGTCTCACCTGTTCTCTCCTGTCCTCAGCCGTCTCACCTGTTCTCTCCTGTCCTCTGACGTCTCACCTGTCCTCTGACGTCTCACCTGTTCTCAGCCGTCTCACCTGTCCTCTGACGTCTCACCTGTTCTCAGCCGTCTCACCTGTTCTCAGCCGTCTCACCTGTTCTCTCCTGTCCTCAGCCGTCTCACCTGTTCTCAGCCGTCTCACCTGTTCTCTCCTGTCCTCAGCCGTCTCACCTGTTCTCAGCCGTCTCACCTGTTCTCAGCCGTCTCACCTGTTCTCTGACGTCTCACCTGTTCTCAGCCGTCTCACCTGTCTTCTGACTTCTCACCTGTCCTCTGACTTCTCACCTGTCCTCACCTGTTCTCAGCCGTCTCACCTGTTCTCTGACGTCTCACCTGTTCTCACCTGTCCTCTGACGTCTCACCTGTTCTCTGACGTCTCACCTGTTCTCAGCCGTCTCACCTGTCCTCTGACGTCTCACCTGTTCTCAGCCGTCTCACCTGTTCTCAGCCGTCTCACCTGTCCTCAGCCGTCTCACCTGTCCTCTGACGTCTCACCTGTCCTCTGACGTCTCACCTGTTCTCAGCCGTCTCACCTGTCCTCTGACGTCTCACCTGTTCTCAGCCGTCTCACCTGTTCTCAGCCGTCTCACCTGTCCTCAGCCGTCTCACCTGTCCTCTGACGTCTCACCTGTCCTCTGACGTCTCACCTGTCCTCTGACGTCTCACCTGTTCTCTGACGTCTCACCTGTTCTCAGCCGTCTCACCTGTTCTCAGCCGTCTCACCTGTTCTCTCCTGTCCTCAGCCGTCTCACCTGTTCTCAGCCGTCTCACCTGTTCTCAGCCGTCTCACCTGTTCTCAGCCGTCTCACCTGTTCTCTCCTGTCCTCAGCCGTCTCACCTGTTCTCTGACGTCTCAGCTGTTCTCAGCCGTCTCACCTGTTCTCTCCTGTCCTCAGCCGTCTCACCTGTTCTCAGCCGTCTCACCTGTCCTCTCACGTCTCACCTGTTCTCAGCCGTCTCACCTGTTCTCTGACGTCTCACCTGTTCTCAGCCATCTCACCTGTTCTCTCCTGTCCTCAGCCGTCTCACCTGTTCTCAGCCGTCTCACCTGTCCTCTGACGTCTCACCTGTCCTCTGACGTCTCACCTGTTCTCAGCCGTCTCACCTGTCCTCAGCCGTCTCACCTGTTCTCACCTGTTCTCTCCTGTCCTCAGCCGTCTCACCTGTTCTCAGCCGTCTCACCTGTTCTCTCCTGTCCTCAGCCGTCTCACCTGTCCTCAGCCGTCTCACCTGTCCTCTGACGTCTCACCTGTTCTCACCTGTCCTCTGACGTCTCACCTGTTCTCAGCCGTCTCACCTGTTCTCTCCTGTCCTCTGACGTCTCACCTGTCCTCTGACGTCTCACCTGTCCTCTGACGTCTCACCTGTTCTCTGCCGTCTCACCTGTCCTCTGACGTCTCACCTGTTCTCAGCCGTCTCACCTGTTCTCTCCTGTCCTCAGCCGTCTCACCTGTTCTCTCCTGTCCTCAGCCGTCTCACCTGTTCTCTCCTGTCCTCAGCCGTCTCACCTGTTCTCAGCCGTCTCACCTGTTCTCAGCCGTCTCACCTGTTCTCTGACGTCTCACCTGTTCTCAGCCGTCTCACCTGTTCTCTCCTGTCCTCAGCCGTCTCACCTGTTCTCTCCTGTCCTCAGCCATCTCACCTGTTCTCAGCCGTCTCACCTGTCCTCTGACGTCTCACCTGTCCTCTGACGTCTCACCTGTTCTCAGCCGTCTCACCTGTCCTCAGCCGTCTCACCTGTTCTCACCTGTTCTCTCCTGTCCTCAGCCGTCTCACCTGTTCTCAGCCGTCTCACCTGTTCTCTCCTGTCCTCAGCCGTCTCACCTGTCCTCAGCCGTCTCACCTGTCCTCTGACGTCTCACCTGTTCTCAGCCGTCTCACCTGTTCTCAGCCGTCTCACCTGTTCTCTCCTGTCCTCTGACGTCTCACCTGTCCTCTGACGTCTCACCTGTCCTCTGACGTCTCACCTGTTCTCTGCCGTCTCACCTGTCCTCTGACGTCTCACCTGTTCTCAGCCGTCTCACCTGTTCTCAGCCGTCTCACCTGTTCTCTCCTGTCCTCAGCCGTCTCACCTGTTCTCTCCTGTCCTCAGCCGTCTCACCTGTTCTCAGCCGTCTCACCTGTTCTCAGCCGTCTCACCTGTTCTCTGACGTCTCACCTGTTCTCAGCCGTCTCACCTGTTCTCTGACGTCTCACCTGTTCTCAGCCGTCTCACCTGTTCTCTCCTGTCCTCAGCCGTCTCACCTGTTCTCAGCCGTCTCACCTGTCCTCTGACGTCTCACCTGTTCTCAGCCGTCTCACCTGTCCTCAGCCGTCTCACCTGTTCTCACCTGTTCTCTCCTGTCCTCAGCCGTCTCACCTGTTCTCAGCCGTCTCACCTGTTCTCTCCTGTCCTCAGCCGTCTCACCTGTCCTCTGACGTCTCACCTGTTCTCACCTGTCCTCTGACGTCTCACCTGTCCTCTGACGTCTCACCTGTCCTCTGACGTCTCACCTGTTCTCTGACGTCTCACCTGTTCTCAGCCGTCTCACCTGTCCTCAGCCGTCTCACCTGTTCTCAGCCGTCTCACCTGTCCTCTGACGTCTCACCTGTCCTCTGACGTCTCACCTGTTCTCAGCCGTCTCACCTGTCCTCTGACGTCTCACCTGTTCTCTGACGTCTCACCTGTTCTCAGCCGTCTCACCTGTCCTCAGCCGTCTCACCTGTTCTCAGCCGTCTCACCTGTTCTCAGCCGTCTCACCTGTTCTCTGACGTCTCACCTGTCTTCTGACTTCTCACCTGTCCTCTGACTTCTCACCTGTCCTCACCTGTTCTCAGCCGTCTCACCTGTTCTCTGACGTCTCACCTGTTCTCACCTGTCCTCTGACGTCTCACCTGTTCTCTGACGTCTCACCTGTTCTCTGACGTCTCACCTGTTCTCAGCCGTCTCACCTGTCCTCTGACATCTCACCTGTCCTCTGACGTCTCACCTGTTCTCAGCCGTCTCACCTGTCCTCTGACGTCTCACCTGTCCTCTGACGTCTCACCTGTCCTCTGACGTCTCACCTGTTCTCTGACGTCTCACCTGTTCTCAGCCGTCTCACCTGTTCTCAGCCGTCTCACCTGTTCTCAGCCGTCTCACCTGTTCTCAGCCGTCTCACCTGTCCTCTCACGTCTCACCTGTTCTCAGCCGTCTCACCTGTCCTCTGACGTCTCACCTGTTCTCACCTGTCCTCTGACGTCTCACCTGTTCTCAGCCGTCTCACCTGTTCTCAGCCGTCTCACCTGTTCTCTCCTGTCCTCTGACGTCTCACCTGTCCTCTGATGTCTCACCTGTCCTCTGACGTCTCACCTGTTCTCTGCCGTCTCACCTGTCCTCTGACATCTCACCTGTTCTCAGCCGTCTCACCTGTTCTCAGCCGTCTCACCTGTTCTCTCCTGTCCTCAGCCGTCTCACCTGTTCTCTCCTGTCCTCAGCCGTCTCACCTGTTCTCAGCCGTCTCACCTGTTCTCTGACGTCTCACCTGTTCTCAGCCGTCTCACCTGTTCTCAGCCGTCTCACCTGTTCTCAGCCGTCTCACCTGTTCTCTGACGTCTCACCTGTTCTCAGCCGTCTCACCTGTTCTCTCCTGTCCTCAGCCGTCTCACCTGTTCTCAGCCGTCTCACCTGTCCTCTCACGTCTCACCTGTTCTCAGCCGTCTCACCTGTTCTCAGCCGTCTCACCTGTTCTCTGACGGCTCACCTGTTCTCAGCCGTCTCACCTGTTCTCTCCTGTCCTCAGCTGTCTCACCTGTTCTCAGCCGTCTCACCTGTCCTCTGACGTCTCACCTGTCCTCTGACGTCTCACCTGTCCTCAGCCGTCTCACCTGTTCTCACCTGTTCTCTCCTGTCCTCAGCCGTCTCACCTGTTCTCAGCCGTCTCACCTGTTCTCTCCTGTTCTCAGCCGTCTCACCTGTTCTCAGCCGTCTCACCTGTTCTCTCCTGTCCTCAGCCGTCTCACCTGTTCTCAGCCGTCTCACCTGTTCTCTGACGTCTCACCTGTTCTCAGCCGTCTCACCTGTTCTCAGCCGTCTCACCTGTCCTCAGCCGTCTCACCTGTCCTCTGACGTCTCACCTGTCCTCTGACGTCTCACCTGTTCTCAGCCGTCTCACCTGTTCTCTCCTGTCCTCAGCCGTCTCACCTGTCCTCTGACGTCTCACCTGTCCTCTGACGTCTCACCTGTCCTCTGACGTCTCACCTGTTCTCTGACGTCTCACCTGTTCTCAGCCGTCTCACCTGTTCTCTCCTGTCCTCAGCCGTCTCACCTGTTCTCAGCCGTCTCACCTGTTCTCTGACGTCTCACCTGTTCTCTGACGTCTCACCTGTTCTCTGACGTCTCACCTGTCTTCTGACTTCTCACCTGTCCTCTGACTTCTCACCTGTCCTCACCTGTTCTCAGCCGTCTCACCTGTTCTCTGACGTCTCACCTGTCCTCTGACGTCTCACCTGTTCTCAGCCGTCTCACCTGTTCTCAGCCGTCTCACCTGTCCTCTGACGTCTCACCTGTCCTCTGACGTCTCACCTGTCCTCTGACGTCTCACCTGTTCTCTGACGTCTCACCTGTTCTCAGCCGTCTCACCTGTTCTCAGCCGTCTCACCTGTTCTCTCCTGTCCTCAGCCGTCTCACCTGTTCTCAGCCGTCTCACCTGTCCTCTCACGTCTCACCTGTTCTCAGCCGTCTCACCTGTCCTCTGACGTCTCACCTGTTCTCACCTGTCCTCTGACGTCTCACCTGTTCTCAGCCGTCTCACCTGTTCTCAGCCGTCTCACCTGTTCTCTCCTGTCCTCTGACGTCTCACCTGTCCTCTGACGTCTCACCTGTCCTCTGACGTCTCACCTGTTCTCTGCCGTCTCACCTGTCCTCTGACATCTCACCTGTTCTCAGCCGTCTCACCTGTTCTCAGCCGTCTCACCTGTTCTCTCCTGTCCTCAGCCGTCTCACCTGTTCTCTCCTGTCCTCAGCCGTCTCACCTGTTCTCAGCCGTCTCACCTGTTCTCAGCCGTCTCACCTGTTCTCTGACGTCTCACCTGTTCTCAGCCGTCTCACCTGTTCTCTCCTGTCCTCAGCCGTCTCACCTGTTCTCAGCCGTCTCACCTGTTCTCAGCCGTCTCACCTGTTCTCAGCCGTCTCACCTGTTCTCTGACGGCTCACCTGTTCTCAGCCGTCTCACCTGTCCTCTGACGTCTCACCTGTCCTCAGCCGTCTCACCTGTTCTCTCCTGTCCTCAGCTGTCTCACCTGTTCTCAGCCGTCTCACCTGTCCTCTGACGTCTCACCTGTCCTCAGCCGTCTCACCTGTTCTCACCTGTTCTCTCCTGTTCTCAGCCGTCTCACCTGTTCTCTCCTGTCCTCAGCCGTCTCACCTGTTCTCAGCCGTCTCACCTGTTCTCTGACGTCTCACCTGTTCTCAGCCGTCTCACCTGTTCTCTCCTGTCCTCAGCCGTCTCACCTGTTCTCAGCCGTCTCACCTGTTCTCTCCTGTCCTCAGCCGTCTCACCTGTTCTCAGCCGTCTCACCTGTCCTCAGCCGTCTCACCTGTCCTCTGACGTCTCACCTGTCCTCTGACGTCTCACCTGTTCTCAGCCGTCTCACCTGTTCTCTCCTGTCCTCAGCCGTCTCACCTGTCCTCTGACGTCTCACCTGTCCTCTGACGTCTCACCTGTCCTCTGACGTCTCACCTGTTCTCTGACGTCTCACCTGTTCTCAGCCGTCTCACCTGTTCTCTCCTGTCCTCAGCCGTCTCACCTGTTCTCAGCCGTCTCACCTGTTCTCTGACGTCTCACCTGTTCTCAGCCGTCTCACCTGTTCTCAGCCGCTCACCTGTCCTCTCACGTCTCACCTGTTCTCAGCCGTCTCACCTGTCCTCTGACGTCTCACCTGTTCTCACCTGTCCTCTGACGTCTCACCTGTTCTCAGCCGTCTCACCTGTTCTCAGCCGTCTCACCTGTTCTCTCCTGTCCTCTGACGTCTCACCTGTCCTCTGACGTCTCACCTGTCCTCTGACGTCTCACCTGTTCTCTGCCGTCTCACCTGTCCTCTGACATCTCACCTGTCCTCTGACGTCTCACCTGTCCTCTGACGTCTCACCTGTTCTCACCTGTCCTCTGACGTCTCACCTGTTCTCAGCCGTCTCACCTGTTCTCAGCCGTCTCACCTGTTCTCTCCTGTCCTCTGACGTCTCACCTGTCCTCTGACGTCTCACCTGTCCTCTGACGTCTCACCTGTTCTCAGCCGTCTCACCTGTTCTCAGCCGTCTCACCTGTTCTCTCCTGTCCTCAGCCGTCTCACCTGTTCTCTCCTGTCCTCAGCCGTCTCACCTGTTCTCAGCCGTCTCACCTGTTCTCAGCCGTCTCACCTGTTCTCTGACGTCTCACCTGTTCTCAGCCGTCTCACCTGTTCTCTCCTGTCCTCAGCCGTCTCACCTGTTCTCAGCCGTCTCACCTGTCCTCTCACGTCTCACCTGTTCTCAGCTGTCTCACCTGTTCTCAGCCGTCTCACCTGTTCTCTGACGGCTCACCTGTTCTCAGCCGTCTCACCTGTTCTCTCCTGTCCTCAGCTGTCTCACCTGTTCTCAGCCGTCTCACCTGTCCTCTGACGTCTCACCTGTCCTCTGACGTCTCTCCTGTCCTCAGCCGTCTCACCTGTTCTCAGCCGTCTCACCTGTTCTCTCCTGTTCTCAGCCGTCTCACCTGTTCTCAGCCGTCTCACCTGTTCTCAGCCGTCTCACCTGTTCTCTCCTGTCCTCAGCCGTCTCACCTGTTCTCTGACGTCTCACCTGTTCTCAGCCGTCTCACCTGTTCTCAGCCGTCTCACCTGTCCTCTGACGTCTCACCTGTTCTCTGCCGTCTCACCTGTCCTCTGACGTCTCACCTGTTCTCAGCCGTCTCACCTGTTCTCAGCCGTCTCACCTGTTCTCTCCTGTCCTCAGCCGTCTCACCTGTTCTCTCCTGTCCTCAGCCGTCTCACCTGTTCTCTCCTGTCCTCAGCCGTCTCACCTGTTCTCTCCTGTCCTCAGCCGTCTCACCTGTTCTCAGCCGTCTCACCTGTTCTCTGACGTCTCACCTGTTCTCAGCCGTCTCACCTGTTCTCTCCTGTCCTCAGCCGTCTCACCTGTTCTCTCCTGTCCTCTGACGTCTCACCTGTCCTCTGACGTCTCACCTGTTCTCAGCCGTCTCACCTGTCCTCTGACGTCTCACCTGTTCTCAGCCGTCTCACCTGTTCTCAGCCGTCTCACCTGTTCTCTCCTGTCCTCAGCCGTCTCACCTGTTCTCAGCCGTCTCACCTGTTCTCAGCCGTCTCACCTGTTCTCTGACGTCTCACCTGTTCTCAGCCGTCTCACCTGTCTTCTGACTTCTCACCTGTCCTCTGACTTCTCACCTGTCCTCACCTGTTCTCAGCCGTCTCACCTGTTCTCTGACGTCTCACCTGTTCTCACCTGTCCTCTGACGTCTCACCTGTTCTCTGACGTCTCACCTGTTCTCAGCCGTCTCACCTGTCCTCTGACGTCTCACCTGTTCTCAGCCGTCTCACCTGTTCTCAGCCGTCTCACCTGTCCTCAGCCGTCTCACCTGTCCTCTGACGTCTCACCTGTCCTCTGACGTCTCACCTGTTCTCAGCCGTCTCACCTGTCCTCTGACGTCTCACCTGTTCTCAGCCGTCTCACCTGTTCTCAGCCGTCTCACCTGTCCTCAGCCGTCTCACCTGTCCTCTGACGTCTCACCTGTCCTCTGACGTCTCACCTGTCCTCTGACGTCTCACCTGTTCTCTGACGTCTCACCTGTTCTCAGCCGTCTCACCTGTTCTCAGCCGTCTCACCTGTTCTCAGCCGTCTCACCTGTTCTCAGCCGTCTCACCTGTCCTCTGACGTCTCACCTGTTCTCTGACGTCTCACCTGTTCTCAGCCGTCTCACCTGTCCTCTGACGTCTCACCTGTCCTCTGACGTCTCACCTGTTCTCAGCCGTCTCACCTGTCCTCTGACGTCTCACCTGTTCTCAGCCGTCTCACCTGTTCTCAGCCGTCTCACCTGTCCTCAGCCGTCTCACCTGTCCTCTGACGTCTCACCTGTCCTCTGACGTCTCACCTGTTCTCAGCCGTCTCACCTGTTCTCTCCTGTCCTCAGCCGTCTCACCTGTCCTCTGACTTCTCACCTGTCCTCTGACGTCTCACCTGTTCTCTGACGTCTCACCTGTTCTCAGCCGTCTCACCTGTTCTCTGACTTCTCACCTGTCCTCTGACGTCTCACCTGTTTTCAGCCGTCTCACCTGTTCTCTCCTGTCCTCAGCCGTCTCACCTGTCCTCTGACGTCTCACCTGTCCTCTGACGTCTCACCTGTCCTCTGACTTCTCACCTGTCCTCTGACGTCTCACCTGTTTTCAGCCGTCTCACCTGTTCTCTCCTGTCCTCAGCCGTCTCACCTGTTCTCAGCCGTCTCACCTGTTCTCAGCCGTCTCACCTGTTCTCTGACGTCTCAGCTGTTCTCAGCCGTCTCACCTGTTCTCTCCTGTCCTCAGCCGTCTCACCTGTTCTCAGCCGTCTCACCTGTCCTCTCACGTCTCACCTGTTCTCAGCCGTCTCACCTGTTCTCTGACGTGTCACCTGTTCTCAGCCATCTCACCTGTTCTCTCCTGTCCTCAGCCGTCTCACCTGTTCTCAGCCGTCTCACCTGTCCTCTGACGTCTCACCTGTTCTCACCTGTTCTCTCCTGTCCTCAGCCGTCTCACCTGTTCTCAGCCGTCTCACCTGTTCTCTCCTGTCCTCAGCCGTCTCACCTGTCCTCAGCCGTCTCACCTGTCCTCTGACGTCTCACCTGTTCTCTGACGTCTCACCTGTTCTCAGCCGTCTCACCTGTCCTCTGACGTCTCACCTGTCCTCTGACGTCTCACCTGTTCTCAGCCGTCTCACCTGTCCTCTGACGTCTCACCTGTTCTCAGCCGTCTCACCTGTTCTCAGCCGTCTCACCTGTCCTCAGCCGTCTCACCTGTCCTCTGACGTCTCACCTGTCCTCTGACGTCTCACCTGTTCTCAGCCGTCTCACCTGTTCTCTCCTGTCCTCAGCCGTCTCACCTGTCCTCTGACTTCTCACCTGTCCTCTGACGTCTCACCTGTTCTCTGACGTCTCACCTGTTCTCAGCCGTCTCACCTGTTTTCAGCCGTCTCACCTGTTCTCAGCCGTCTCACCTGTTCTCTCCTGTCCTCAGCCGTCTCACCTGTTCTCAGCCGTCTCACCTGTTCTCAGCCGTCTCACCTGTTCTCTGACGTCTCAGCTGTTCTCAGCCGTCTCACCTGTTCTCTCCTGTCCTCAGCCGTCTCACCTGTTCTCAGCCGTCTCACCTGTCCTCTCACGTCTCACCTGTTCTCAGCCGTCTCACCTGTTCTCTGACGTGTCACCTGTTCTCAGCCATCTCACCTGTTCTCTCCTGTCCTCAGCCGTCTCACCTGTTCTCAGCCGTCTCACCTGTCCTCTGACGTCTCACCTGTCCTCTGACGTCTCACCTGTTCTCAGCCGTCTCACCTGTCCTCAGCCGTCTCACCTGTTCTCACCTGTTCTCTCCTGTCCTCAGCCGTCTCACCTGTTCTCAGCCGTCTCACCTGTTCTCTCCTGTCCTCAGCCGTCTCACCTGTCCTCAGCCGTCTCACCTGTCCTCTGACGTCTCACCTGTTCTCACCTGTCCTCTGACGTCTCACCTGTTCTCAGCCGTCTCACCTGTTCTCTCCTGTCCTCTGACGTCTCACCTGTCCTCTGACGTCTCACCTGTTCTCTGCCGTCTCACCTGTCCTCTGACGTCTCACCTGTTCTCAGCCGTCTCACCTGTTCTCAGCCGTCTCACCTGTTCTCTGACGTCTCACCTGTTCTCTGACGTCTCACCTGTCTTCTGACTTCTCACCTGTCCTCTGACTTCTCACCTGTCCTCACCTGTTCTCAGCCGTCTCACCTGTTCTCTCCTGTCCTCAGCCGTCTCACCTGTTCTCAGCCGTCTCACCTGTTCTCAGCCGTCTCACCTGTTCTCTGACGTCTCACCTGTTCTCAGCCGTCTCACCTGTTCTCTCCTGTCCTCAGCCGTCTCACCTGTTCTCAGCCGTCTCACCTGTCCTCTCACGTCTCACCTGTTCTCAGCCGTCTCACCTGTTCTCAGCCGTCTCACCTGTTCTCTGACGGCTCACCTGTTCTCAGCCGTCTCACCTGTTCTCTCCTGTCCTCAGCTGTCTCACCTGTTCTCAGCCGTCTCACCTGTCCTCTGACGTCTCACCTGTCCTCTGACGTCTCACCTGTTCTCAGCCGTCTCACCTGTTCTCACCTGTTCTCTCCTGTCCTCAGCCGTCTCACCTGTTCTCAGCCGTCTCACCTGTTCTCTCCTGTTCTCAGCCGTCTCACCTGTTCTCAGCCGTCTCACCTGTTCTCAGCCGTCTCACCTGTTCTCTCCTGTCCTCAGCCGTCTCACCTGTTCTCAGCCGTCTCACCTGTTCTCTGACGTCTCACCTGTTCTCAGCCGTCTCACCTGTTCTCAGCCGTCTCACCTGTCCTCAGCCGTCTCACCTGTCCTCTGACGTCTCACCTGTCCTCTGACGTCTCACCTGTTCTCAGCCGTCTCACCTGTTCTCTCCTGTCCTCAGCCGTCTCACCTGTCCTCTGACGTCTCACCTGTCCTCTGACGTCTCACCTGTCCTCTGACGTCTCACCTGTTCTCTGACGTCTCACCTGTTCTCAGCCGTCTCACCTGTTCTCTCCTGTCCTCAGCCGTCTCACCTGTTCTCAGCCGTCTCACCTGTTCTCTGACGTCTCACCTGTTCTCAGCCGTCTCACCTGTTCTCAGCCGTCTCACCTGTCCTCTCACGTCTCACCTGTTCTCAGCCGTCTCACCTGTCCTCTGACGTCTCACCTGTTCTCACCTGTCCTCTGACGTCTCACCTGTTCTCAGCCGTCTCACCTGTTCTCAGCCGTCTCACCTGTTCTCTGACGTCTCACCTGTTCTCAGCCGTCTCACCTGTTCTCTCCTGTCCTCAGCCGTCTCACCTGTTCTCAGCCGTCTCACCTGTCCTCTCACGTCTCACCTGTTCTCAGCTGTCTCACCTGTTCTCAGCCGTCTCACCTGTTCTCTGACGGCTCACCTGTTCTCAGCCGTCTCACCTGTTCTCTCCTGTCCTCAGCCGTCTCACCTGTTCTCAGCCGTCTCACCTGTTCTCAGCCGTCTCACCTGTCCTCTGACGTCTCACCTGTCCTCTGACGTCTCTCCTGTCCTCAGCCGTCTCACCTGTTCTCAGCCGTCTCACCTGTTCTCTCCTGTTCTCAGCCGTCTCACCTGTTCTCAGCCGTCTCACCTGTTCTCAGCCGTCTCACCTGTTCTCTGACGTCTCACCTGTTCTCAGCCGTCTCACCTGTTCTCAGCCGTCTCACCTGTCCTCTGACGTCTCACCTGTTCTCTGCCGTCTCACCTGTCCTCTGACGTCTCACCTGTTCTCAGCCGTCTCACCTGTTCTCAGCCGTCTCACCTGTTCTCTCCTGTCCTCAGCCGTCTCACCTGTTCTCTCCTGTCCTCAGCCGTCTCACCTGTTCTCTCCTGTCCTCAGCCGTCTCACCTGTTCTCAGCCGTCTCACCTGTTCTCTGACGTCTCACCTGTTCTCAGCCGTCTCACCTGTTCTCTCCTGTCCTCAGCCGTCTCACCTGTTCTCTCCTGTCCTCTGACGTCTCACCTGTCCTCTGACGTCTCACCTGTTCTCAGCCGTCTCACCTGTCCTCTGACGTCTCACCTGTTCTCAGCCGTCTCACCTGTTCTCAGCCTTCTCACCTGTTCTCAGCCGTCTCACCTGTTCTCTCCTGTCCTCAGCCGTCTCACCTGTTCTCAGCCGTCTCACCTGTTCTCAGCCGTCTCACCTGTTCTCTGACGTCTCACCTGTTCTCAGCCGTCTCACCTGTCTTCTGACTTCTCACCTGTCCTCTGACTTCTCACCTGTCCTCACCTGTTCTCAGCCGTCTCACCTGTTCTCTGACGTCTCACCTGTTCTCACCTGTCCTCTGACGTCTCACCTGTTCTCTGACGTCTCACCTGTTCTCAGCCGTCTCACCTGTCCTCTGACGTCTCACCTGTTCTCAGCCGTCTCACCTGTTCTCAGCCGTCTCACCTGTCCTCAGCCGTCTCACCTGTCCTCTGACGTCTCACCTGTCCTCTGACGTCTCACCTGTTCTCAGCCGTCTCACCTGTCCTCTGACGTCTCACCTGTTCTCAGCCGTCTCACCTGTTCTCAGCCGTCTCACCTGTCCTCAGCCGTCTCACCTGTCCTCTGACGTCTCACCTGACGTCTCACCTGTCCTCTGACGTCTCACCTGTTCTCTGACGTCTCACCTGTTCTCAGCCGTCTCACCTGTTCTCAGCCGTCTCACCTGTTCTCTCCTGTCCTCAGCCGTCTCACCTGTTCTCAGCCGTCTCACCTG
Source organism: Ophthalmolycus amberensis (assembly GCA_024529925.1). Classification (NCBI taxonomy): domain Eukaryota; kingdom Metazoa; phylum Chordata; class Actinopteri; order Perciformes; family Zoarcidae; genus Ophthalmolycus; species Ophthalmolycus amberensis. The sequence continues at coordinate 451,330 of JAFEUB010000264.1, read as the reverse complement.
TTCTCAGCCGTCTCACCTGTTCTCAGCCGTCTCACCTGTTCTCTGACGTCTCACCTGTTCTCAGCCGTCTCACCTGTTCTCACCTGTCCTCTGACGTCTCACCTGTTCTCTGACGTCTCACCTGTTCTCAGCCGTCTCACCTGTCCTCTGACGTCTCACCTGTCCTCTGACGTCTCACCTGTTCTCAGCCGTCTCACCTGTCCTCTGACGTCTCACCTGTTCTCAGCCGTCTCACCTGTCCTCAGCCGTCTCACCTGTTCTCACCTGTTCTCTCCTGTCCTCAGCCGTCTCACCTGTTCTCAGCCGTCTCACCTGTTCTCAGCCGTCTCACCTGTTCTCTGACGTCTCACCTGTTCTCAGCCGTCTCACCTGTCTTCTGACTTCTCACCTGTCCTCTGACTTCTCACCTGTCCTCACCTGTTCTCAGCCGTCTCACCTGTTCTCTGACGTCTCACCTGTTCTCACCTGTCCTCTGACGTCTCACCTGTTCTCTGACGTCTCACCTGTTCTCAGCCGTCTCACCTGTCCTCTGACGTCTCACCTGTTCTCAGCCGTCTCACCTGTTCTCAGCCGTCTCACCTGTCCTCAGCCGTCTCACCTGTCCTCTGACGTCTCACCTGTCCTCTGACGTCTCACCTGTTCTCAGCCGTCTCACCTGTTCTCAGCCGTCTCACCTGTCCTCAGCCGTCTCACCTGTCCTCTGACGTCTCACCTGACGTCTCACCTGTCCTCTGACGTCTCACCTGTTCTCTGACGTCTCACCTGTTCTCAGCCGTCTCACCTGTTCTCAGCCGTCTCACCTGTTCTCTCCTGTCCTCAGCCGTCTCACCTGTTCTCAGCCGTCTCACCTGTTCTCAGCCGTCTCACCTGTTCTCAGCCGTCTCACCTGTTCTCTGACGTCTCACCTGTTCTCAGCCGTCTCACCTGTTCTCACCTGTCCTCTGACGTCTCACCTGTTCTCTGACGTCTCACCTGTTCTCAGCCGTCTCACCTGTCCTCTGACGTCTCACCTGTCCTCTGACGTCTCACCTGTTCTCAGCCGTCTCACCTGTCCTCTGACGTCTCACCTGTTCTCAGCCGTCTCACCTGTTCTCAGCCGTCTCACCTGTCCTCAGCCGTCTCACCTGTCCTCTGACGTCTCACCTGACGTCTCACCTGTCCTCTGACGTCTCACCTGTTCTCTGACGTCTCACCTGTTCTCAGCCGTCTCACCTGTTCTCAGCCGTCTCACCTGTTCTCTCCTGTCCTCAGCCGTCTCACCTGTTCTCAGCCGTCTCACCTGTTCTCAGCCGTCTCACCTGTTCTCAGCCGTCTCACCTGTTCTCTGACG
>JAFEUB010000264.1:410000-435000 GCA_024529925.1 Ophthalmolycus amberensis | reverse complement strand
CTCTTCTTTTTCTTCTCTTCTGGTACTGGGGCAAAGGGAGGGGGGGGGGGGGGCCTACCGTCCCTGGGCCGGCGGCGGGGCCGTATGGCGGCTGGTTTGGGGGGGGAGGCGTGGTGCCGAGGCAGAGGATGCCCGGTTGGAAAGTAGGAAAAGAGAAAGTGGGAGGTGGCATCCCGGTGCCAGGAAACTGCGTGGTGGAAAAAGGGGGATAGGGGGGGAGGACAGGGGAGAGGGAACCTGGCAACCCGGTGCCGGGGTGGGGAGCAGAGGGAAAGGCATGTGTGGCGGGGAACGTGGGATAGGGGGGGGGGGGGGACAGCGGAGAGGGAGCCTGGCAACCCGGTGCCAGGGATGTGTGTAGAGGGAAAGGCATGTGTTGTAAGAAAAGTGGGATAGGGGGGGGAGGGACACTGGGAGAGAAAACCCGGCAACCCAGTGCCGGGGTGGGGAGCAGAGGAAGTGTGGTGAGGGGGGATAGCGAAAGTACAGGCAGAAGGAACCAAGCTGGAAGGTGCAGAAGGATCCTGCGGGAGTAGGGAGGAAGGGAGAGTTGGCATTCCGGGGCGGCCATGAACCTGGGGGGTTTGCTTGGGATGGTGGAGAGGGACGCCTCTTCCTTTCTTAGAGACGAGCTGGAGAACACTGCTAGAGACAAGCTGGAGAACACTGCTAGAGACGAGCTGGAGAACACTGCTAGAGACGAGCTGGAGAACACTGCTAGAGACGAGCTGGAGAACACTGCTAGAGACGAGCTGGAGAACACTGCTAGAGACGAGCTGGAGAACACTGTTAGCGACGAGCTGGAGAACACTGTTAGAGACTAGCTGGAGAACACGGTTAGAGACGAGCTGGAGAACACTGTTAGAGACGAGCTGGAGAACACTGTTAGCGACGAGCTGGAGAACACTGCTAGAGACTGAGCTGGAGAACACTGCTAGAGACGAGCTGGAGAACACTGTTAGCGACGAGCTGGAGAACACTGTTAGAGACTAGCTGGAGAACACGGTTAGAGACGAGCTGGAGAACACTGTTAGAGACTAGCTGGAGAACACTGTTAGCGACGAGCTGGAGAACACTGCTAGAGATGAGCTGGAGAACACTGCTAGAGACGAGCTGGAGAACAGCTGCTAGAGACGAGCTGGAAGAACACTGCTTAGAGACTAGCTGGAGAACACTGCTAGAGACTAGCTGGAGAACACTGTTAGAGACGAGCTGGAGAACACTGCTAGAGACGAGCTGGAGAACACTGCTAGAGACGAGCTGGAGAACACTGCTAGAGACGAGCTGGAGAACACTGTTAGAGACTAGCTGGAGAACACTGCTAGAGACGAGCTGGAGAACACTGCTAGAGACGAGCTGGAGAACACTGTTAGAGACTAGCTGGAGAACACTGTTAGAGACGAGCTGGAGAACACTGTTAGAGACGAGCTGGAGAACACTGCTAGAGACGAGCTGGAGAACACGGTTAGAGACGAGCTGGAGAACACGGTTAGAGACGAGCTGGAGAACACTGCTAGAGACGAGCTGGAAGAACACTGCTAGAGACGAGCTGGAGAACACTGCTAGAGACGAACTGGAGAACACTGCTAGAGACGAGCTGGAGAACACTGCTAGAGACGAGCTGGAGAACACTGTTAGAGACGAGCTGGAGAACACGGTTAGAGACGAGCTGGAGAACACGGTTAGAGACGAGCTGGAGAACACTGTTCGAGACGAGCTGGAGAACACGGTTAGAGACGAGCTGGAGAACACGGTTAGAGACTAGCTGGAGAACACGGTTAGAGACGAGCTGGAGAACACTGCTAGAGACGAGCTGGAGAACACTGCTAGAGACGAGCTGGAAAACACTGCTAGAGACGAGCTGGAGAAACACTGTTAGAGACGAGCTGGAGAACACTGCTAGAGACGAGCTGGAAAACACTGTTAGAGACGAGCTGGAGAACACTGTTAGAGACGAGCTGGAGAACACTGTTAGAGACGAGCTGGAGAACACTGCTAGAGACGAGCTGGTGAGGCGCTGCGACCTGGCAACCCGGAACTTGTGGGTTGGGGGCGGAGCCTCGGGGTGCGAGGTGGCGTCATCGTCGTTGGCGTCGCGCCGGAGTGATTGCATGCAGGTGCTTCGTGTTTGTTTGTTTTTCCTAACGTGGCTTTGGGATAGTTGTGAGGAGCTTGTTGCGTCGATGCTCTGCAGGCGGACTGTGGTGGAGTTGGCGATCAGCTGGCGCTGTCTCGATCAGCTGGTGAGTCGTCGATGGGGGACCTTGCTGGAGCGGGGGGGGGGGGGGGGCGTCTTGGCGCTGCAGCGTCTTGGCGCTGCAGCGTCTTGGCGCTGCGTGCCGGCAGCTAGAGTCGTCGGAGGCTCGTTCCTGAGCTGGGTCTGGAGCGAGCGAAGAAGGAGAAAGCTGGAGTTACGTTTCCGTTGTCTGCGTCGGGAGGTAGCGGGTCTCCCTGTGCCGCCGAGATGTGGGTAACGGGAGGACGGCCGTGAGTCCGACTCTTCGTATTGTCGGAGTCTGGCGGGCGGATGCGGCTGGTCGGCGAGGTGGAGATCGCGGGTTTGGCTGCCCGGACCCTGTCGATGGCGGGTGGCGGCGTCCGTGGTGTACGTGCGTGGTGCGCGGCGTACGTGCGCGGTGTTCCGGTTGCGTGCAGAAACCTCGAGTGTGCCTGAGGCTTGGAGTGGGTAGGTATTTGTAGGGGTGTGGCCGGAAGTGGCTGAGGTGTGGTCCTGCTCCTGAAATTCAGCTAAGTTTTATCTCCAATATACACAAACACACACACACACATATATACACACACACACACACACACACATACATACACACACACACACATACACACACACACATACACACACACACATACACACACATACACACACACACACACATATACACACACATACACACACACACACATATATACACACACACACATACACACACACACATACACACACATACACACACACACACATATACACACACATACACACACACACACATATACACACACACACACATACACACACACACATATACACACACACATACATACACATAAACACACACACACACACATATACACAAACACACACACACACATATATACACACACACACACACACATACATACACATACACACACACACGTACACACACAAACACACACACACACACATACATACACACACATACACATAAACACACACACACACACAGATACACACAAACACACACACACACGTACACACACGAACACACACACACACACACGTACACACACGTCACATGACTGACATCACTGATGATGTAATTTACTGTCTGTGTTTAAGGATCTCTAACATCACCATGGAGACGGCGGTGGAGGTGGAGTTAGATGAGGGGAACGTGTCCCGACTGATCGAGTCCTGCGTCTGTCCACCTGGACACACCGGACTGTCCTGTCAGGTACCTCAACAAATCTGTGTGAACCTGTCTCTCTCTCTGACCTGTCTCTCTCTCTGACCTGTCTGTCTCTCTCTGACCTGTCTCTCTCTCTGACCTGTCTCTCTCTCTGACCTGTCTGTCTCTCTGACCTGTCTCTCTCTCTCTCTGACCTGTCTCTCTCTCTCTCTGACCTGTCTCTCTGACCTGTCTGTCTCTCTGACCTGTCTCTCTCTCTGACCTGTCTGTCTCTCTCTCTCTGACCTGTCTCTCTCTCTCTCTGACCTGTCTCTCTCTCTCTGACCTGTCTCTCTCTCTCTCTCTCTCTGACCTGTCTCTCTCTCTCTGACCTGTCTGTCTCTCTCTCTGACCTGTCTCTCTCTCTCTGACCTGTCTCTCTCTCTCTCTCTCTCTGACCTGTCTCTCTCTCTCTCTGACCTGTCTCTCTCTCTGACCTGTCTGTCTCTCTCTCTGACCTGTCTCTCTCTCTGACCTGTCTCTCTCTCTCTCTCTCTGACCTGTCTCTCTCTCTCTCTGACCTGTCTCTCTCTCTCTGACCTGTCTCTCTCTCTCTGACCTGTCTCTCTCTCTCTGACCTGTCTGTCTCTCTCTCTGACCTGTCTCTCTCTCTGACCTGTCTCTCTCTCTCTCTCTCTGACCTGTCTCTCTCTCTCTCTGACCTGTCTCTCTCTCTCTGACCTGTCTCTCTCTCTCTGACCTGTCTGTCTCTCTCTCTGACCTGTCTCTCTCTCTGACCTGTCTCTCTCTCTCTCTCTCTGACCTGTCTCTCTCTCTCTGACCTGTCTCTCTCTCTCTCTGACCTGTCTCTCTCTCTCTCTCTCTGACCTGTCTCTCTCTCTCTGACCTGTCTCTCTCTCTCTGACCTGTCTGTCTGCAGGAGTGTGCTGCAGGTTTTTTCCACCAGCCTCTGTCTGAGTTGTCGTCTAAGAGTCAGAAGTCGCTGTTTGTTCGTCCGTGTGTTCGATGTCGCTGCAACAACCACAGTGAGAGCTGTGACACGGAGACCGGAGCCTGTCAGGTAAACCGCTGACACACGCTGACACACACATTTTAGAGGGAGCCTGTTAAAAACAGACCGTAGAGAATAGTAGAAATAAGTAGAATGCTGTTTCTATTTTTTCGTCCAGGGCTGTCAGCATCACACCAGTGGGCGGAGCTGTGAGCTGTGTGCCCCGGGGCATTATGGGAACGTCAACGGCTCCATCAGTGACTGCTCGCTGTGTGCCTGCCCCCTACAGGACAACAGGTAACACTGTGCTTCTGTTGAGTGGTAACTGATAGTATTTCATGTGATCTCATGGACTTTAACTGTGAGTGTGTAGTTTCAGTCCCGCCTGTGTGTCGGACGGTGTGGTTGGTGATTTCCGCTGCACCGCCTGTCAGAAGGGATACGAGGGGAGATACTGTGAGAGGTGAGACAACACAGGAAGTACCAGCGAGTCAACCTTTAGTGTGACATCATCTGAAGCTCAGCCAACCAGCTGAGAGCCCCTGTTGACGTTGTGATTGTGTTGCTGTCGTCCTGCAGGTGTTCTGTCGGTTACTACGGTAAGCCGTCGTTAGTGGGCGGGGCCTGCTCGCCGTGCGGCTGCAGTGGGCGGGGCTCGCTGCAGCCGCTGTGTGACGAGCTGAGTGGACAGTGTGAGTGTAAGGCCGGAGTCAGAGGACGGTCATGTGACCAGTGTGACAAGAGACACGTCCTGCAGGGAGGAGAGTGTGTGTGTGAGTACCAACACACACACACACACACACACACACACACACACAACTGTGTACTTCACAGTGTTTACTGTGTACTTCACAGTGTTCACTGTGTCCTTTACAGTGTCTACTGTGTACTTTACTGTGTTTACTGTGTACTTTACAGTGTCTACTGTGTACTTCACAGTGTCTACTGTGTACTTTACTGTGTTTACTGTGTACTTTACAGTGTCTACTGTGTACTTTACAGTGTCCACTGTGTACTTTACTGTGTTTACTGTGTACTTCACAGTGTCTACTGTGTACTTTACAGTGTCCACTGTGTACTTCACTGTGTACTTTACAGTGTTTACTGTGTACTTCAGTGTTTACTGTGTACTTTACAGTGTCCACTGTGTACTTTACAGTGTCTACTGTGTACTTCACAGTGTTTACTGTGTACTTTACAGTGTCCACTGTGTACTTTACTGTGTTTACTGTGTACTTTACTGTGTCCACTGTGTACTTCAGTGTCTACTGTGTACTTGACAGTGTCCACTGTGTACTTTACAGTGTCTACTGTGTACTTCACAGTGTTTACTGTGTACTTTACAGTGTCCACTGTGTACTTTACTGTGTTTACTGTGTACTTCACAGTGTCTACTGTGTACTTTACAGTGTCCACTGTGTACTTCACTGTGTACTTTACAGTGTTTACTGTGTACTTCAGTGTTTACTGTGTACTTTACAGTGTCCACTGAGTACTTTACTGTGTTTACTGTGTACTTTACTGTGTCCACTGTGTACTTCAGTGTCTACTGTGTACTTGACAGTGTCCACTGTGTACTTTACAGTGTCTACTGTGTACTTCACAGTGTTTACTGTGTACTTTACAGTGTCCACTGTGTACTTTACAGTGTCTACTGTGTACTTCACAGTGTTTACTGTGTACTTTACAGTGTCCACTGTGTACTTTACTGTGTTTACTGTGTACTTTACTGTGTCCACTGTGTACTTCAGTGTCTACTGTGTACTTGACAGTGTCCACTGTGTACTTTACAGTGTCTACTGTGTACTTCACAGTGTTTACTGTGTACTTTACAGTGTCCACTGTGTACTTTACTGTGTTTACTGTGTACTTCACAGTGTCTACTGTGTACTTTACAGTGTCCACTGTGTACTTCACTGTGTACTTTACAGTGTTTACTGTGTACTTCAGTGTTTACTGTGTACTTTACAGTGTCCACTGAGTACTTTACTGTGTTTACTGTGTACTTTACTGTGTCCACTGTGTACTTCAGTGTCTACTGTGTACTTGACAGTGTCCACTGTGTACTTTACAGTGTCTACTGTGTACTTCACAGTGTTTACTGTGTACTTTACAGTGTCCACTGTGTACTTTACAGTGTCTACTGTGTACTTCAGTGTTTACTGTGTACTTCAGTGTCTACTGTGTACTTCACAGTGTTTACTGTCTACTTTACTGTGTTTACTGTGTACTTTACAGTGTCCACTGTGTACTTCAGTGTTTACTGTGTACTTTACAGTGTCTACTGTGTACTTTACAGTGTCCACTGTGTACTTTACAGTGTCTACTGTGTACTTTACAGTGTCCACTGTGTACTTCAGTGTTTACTGTGTACTTTACAGTGTCCACTGTGTACTTTACAGTGTCTACTGTGTACTTTACAGTGTCCACTGTGTACTTTACTGTGTTTACTGTGTACTTTACAGTGTCCACTGTGTACTTCACAGTGTTTACTGTGTACTTTACAGTGTCTACTGTGTACCTAACTGTATTTTTCTGACTCCAGTGTGTGATGACGAGTGCACCGGAGTTCTGTTGGACCACCTGGAACAAACACACGACCACTTCCTGTCTGTCAACCTGACCGCTGTTGCCATGGCGCCGTACCGCCAGCTGGTGCTGCTGGAGAACCAGACCAGAGACGTCCAGGTAAACCAGGTGTAGACCGGCGGTCCACCTGTAGGTCTACCTGGGTTTATCATTACTATGTGTGTGTGAGCTCACAGAGTGACGTGTTACCTGCTGTGTGTTCCTACAGGTGATGTCTTCAGGTAACAGCTCTGTGACTCTGCGTCTGTCCACAGTCGAGGACGAGCTCGATCATTTGACCTCCGACCTCAGCGCTCTGCTGCAGCAGGTAAACATGGTCACCTCTGTCAGAGGCTCATTGCTCTCTCTGACTCAAGAGACCAACATGTGATGATTGGTGATTCATTCTAGGTCCCACGTCTGTCCAATGACCTGCAGAAAGTGGGCGTGTCCATAAACAACAGCCTTTCCCAGGGTGCACTGCTGCTGGAGAGCATCAGCAGCCTTCAGGCCAGCATCCAGGGTAAACAATAAGAACGTACCAAATCAAATTGTACCGTTAAAATAAGAATAATAAAATAAAATGACAAACAACTCTGAAATCCTATTGGTCCAGGGCTTCAGAGGGAGGCGGGGCATCTGAATCAGACCGGAGTTAAGGAGCTGGATTCAGCCAATCAGACGCATCTGCTGGAGGAGGTGGCGTCCATGTTGGAAAGCATCAGAGCCGTCAACCTAACGGCCGCCAACGCCACAGCCAATCAGGAGCTCAGGTGTGTTTGTGTGTTAAATACTTTCTCTTTCAAATTCAAAGAACTTTACTGGCACGACAAAACACCAACCTGTCTGTCTCTCTGCAGTCTTGCCGACTCTCTCGTCCGCTCGCTGCAGACGGACTTCCTGTCCAGCAGGGCGGCGGTAGACGACAGGCTCCGCCTCCTCTCTGCCCCCCTCACAGTTGCCGTGGAAATGCTGCAGCAGGCTCACAAACAGCTGAGCAACACTGAGCAACAAACCACACACACACACACTCTGCTGGACGCAACACACACACAGCTTCAACACTACCAGGTGAACACACACACACACTGACAGACTGTCCATCACAACCTTAATATGTATTCATTATTCATCTAAAATGAGATGTTTTATGAATATTTCTTAATTATGAATCTTATGTCTTCAGTCTGTCCATCACAACCTGAGCTCTGACTGTCTTTCTGTGGACGGACTGATGGACGACAGTCAGCTGTTGCTGGATGACATCATAGTCTTGAGGGAGGAGTTTACCAACAGCACCACGGTGAGATAGCCCCTCCCCCTCCTTACAGGTGATGATGTCAGTAATATGATATGAATTCATGAATAAATGATTAAATTACCTCCTAATGAGCAGCAGCTGGAGGAGGTGAGCGGTGAGCTGGACCAGTGGCGCCCCCTGCTGAGCAGACAGGTGGACGCTCTGGTTGTCGGACTGAAGACCACCGACGCTCTGATGATGGTTTACCGGGCAGAAGGCCACGCCCACCTGCTGCAGAGCCACGCCCACTTAATGCACAGGTAACTGTGTGTGTGGGTCTACTTGTCTGTCTACCTGTCTGTGTAACTGTGGGGGGCTGGATTTCACCCCACAGAGAGGAGGCCGGAGCGCATGGTCCAACTGCTGTTTACAGTAGAGACGCTGCGATAATAAATCTACCAAACTGGTTTACAATTAAAAGGAATTTAATCCTACTGAAGCATATACAATTATACAGTGAAGTACACTTCTAACAGAATATAAAACAAAAGAAAAACCCCGCGCAAAAAAACTCATCTTTAGCTCCTCAGCCCGTAAACATGTGTGTCCGCTGAGAGCAACTGCAAGAAGAGAAAAAAGTCTTAAAGAAAACCTCCCACATCCGGTTTGAAACCCCTCCCCTTTTGTCCATCACAATTCCTATTGGCTAACTCCCAGGACCCTTATCCTGGTGCCCTCTGTAATCGCCTGTCTAAAAGTCTCTCTGTCCCTTCGCTCTTAATACATCCAATGACTGTCTGTTATGGCTTAACCCTTCTATGATAAACATTCTATATAAAAGATAAGACTTTGCAACTTTTGGCAAAAGCTTCATGTCTCAAATTCTACTTCTAGCTACTAATCATAAAACACCTTTATGCAATTATGCATTTCCAAAACACTTATGATTATGACTAATTATGAATTCTTAAATATGAATCATTAAACACTTTTATTATAACTTCTTAACACACAGTTCTACACTCAAATTTCTTACATAACTCTCCGTCTACCTGTCTGTCTGTCTACTTGTCTGAGTACCCGTCTGTCTGCGTGAGACACAATCATACCTGTCGTCCTCCCTCAGCTCTCTGGCGTCGGTGTGTAACGTGTCTCAGAACGGCAGCCGATTGGCTCAGCTGGACAGTGACATCACAGAACGAGTTGACTCCGCCCAGCGGGTTGCTTTGATGGCCCACAGCTCCGCCTCCATCGCTCTCAACATCGTGAGTGTGTGTGAGTGTGTGTATGTGATAAATACACACCTGTGGAAAGTTCTCATGACCTCACAGAGTTGTTGGCGTCTGATTGGTCGTTGACGTCACACGTCTTGAACTCTTGTGTGTTTGTTTCAGACTGTCCAATCAGAGCAGCTGCTTTCAGAAGAGGGCGGAGCCAAACTGAAAGTCAGCTCTGCTGTTTTAGAAGGAAGTCGACGAATCAACGAGACGGCTGAAGGTTTGTGTCTTAATATTATATCTATTGATATAATATTAATAAGTGACGGAAACAAGCAGTCACGTTTTATTTTCATCGGTTTCTGTCTCTCAGAGCTGCAGCTGAACGTCTCCATGGTAACCAGCAGACTGGGATTGGTCAGAGACGGCATCCATAAAAGCGGCCTCCTCCTCCGTCAGCCAATCAGAGAGCTGCAGAGCCTCCCTAACGGTGAGACATGTTAGGCTCCACCTACTCCAACACTGTAGAGTGGATGTGTCGGTGTGGCGGTGTGGCCTCGGTGTGTCGGTGTAACTTTATTGTTTATTGATCGTTGTCTTCCATCAGCTTCGTCCACGGCGCTGCAGCAGGCTCGCCATCAGACTGCAGCTGCTCGCTCCGGACTGCATGAGGCGCTGCAGCGGCTGCAAAGACTCGGACTGCGGCTGCAGGCTTCTTCTTCTGTGGTGGAAAACACCAACAACACCGTGAGGCAGACCAACCGGCTGATGACTCACACACACACTGCCGGTCAGTCGGCGTCGGTAGAGAGAGTCACACACTGTGAGAGGTTCATGGGCCTTAACAATTAACACTTCCTGTTTCCTGTGTACTCAGCCAATGAGGCGCAGCGTAAGCTAGAGGAGGCGGAGCATCGTACGGTGCGTCTGATGGAGCGAATAAAGCCGCTGAGCATGCTGGGAGAAACACTGAGCAGGAATCTGTCCGACATCAGAGAGCTGATCGATCAGGCCAGAAGACAAGCAGCCTCGGTACATAAACACACAAAGACACACACACTGGCACTCACACTAACACTGAAGTACACACTGAAACACACACACTGAAGAACACACTGATGGTGGTGATGATGATGATAATATGATGAAGATAACACTGATGATGTCGTCTCCTCAGATTAAGGTGGCGGTTCGGGCCGACAGAGACTGTGTTCGGTCCTACAGACCTCAGGTTGAGTCCAGTAACTTCAACACTCTGAGTCTGACCCTGAAGACCTCCAGTCCAGACAACCTGCTCTTCTATCTGGGCAGCAACACCACGGTAACCACCGTAACACGCCCACACATACACTTCCTGTTTCCTGTTGTCCTCCTCTAACTGACGTGTGTTCAGGTGGACGTCCTGGCCGTAGAGATGCATGCTGGGAAGGTTTCTCTGTTGTGGGATGTGGGCTCAGGAAGCACCAGACTGGAGTTTACTGGACTGGACATCACCAACAACCGATGGACCAGAATCAACGTGACCCGGTAAATAAAACACTTCGTCATCGCCCCCACGTCACATGATGAGATCACGTGACGTCACATGAGATCACATGATGAGATCACATGGACTTCCTCAGCAGATGGAATGATCTAGTTGTCATGACGATGGTTTCCCCAGTAGTCTCTGCTGTCTTTTGTTTTTCCTGTTGACATCACATGTTATTTAATGTTATCGTTTACTTTTACACAAAGCGATGAAGACAGGACTAGTTTTACCCTTTAGTACTTACTAGTATCACAGTACTAGTATAATGTCACGTGATGATGTCATGGTGTTCCAGGTTCGGTTCCCGCTCTTCTCTGTCGGTTCATCAGTTGGAGGCGGAGTCGGCTCCGTTGCCCGCGGTAACGGCGACATCACCGGGACCGTCCAGAGTTCTAGACATCGACAGGAACACAGTGATCCACATCGGAGGACTGGGGCCTCACACTCAGGTAACACACACACACACACACACATCAGGTGTACAGGTGTGTGTGCAGGTGAACAGGTGATAACTGTGTGTGTGTGTGTGTGTCAGAGCCCTGCGGCGCTGCGGTCCTCCTCCTTCCAGGGATGTTTGGGCGAAGCATCACTCAACGAGAGGAACATCGGCCTCTGGAGCTACGACAGCAGAGAGGGAGAGTGTGGAGGCTGCTTCAGCAGGTAGGGTACACCTGGTGGAGCAACACAGGTGTGACGCTACACCTCCACCTGTCTGTCTCTACCTGTCTGTCTCTACCTGTCTGTCTCTACCTGTCTGTCTCCACCGTTCTGTCTCCACCGTTCTGTCTCACCTGTCTGTCTCTACCTGTCTGTCTCTACCTGTCTGTCTCACCTGTCTGTCTCCACCGTTCTGTCTCACCTGTCTGTCTCTACCTGTCTGTCTCACCTGTCTGTCTCACCTGTCTGTCTCCACCGTTCTGTCTCACCTGTCTGTCTCTACCTGTCTGTCTCACCTGTCTGTCTCCACCGTTCTGTCTCACCTGTCTGTCTCACCTGTCTGTCTCTACCTGTCTGTCTCCACCATTCTGTCTCACCTGTCTGTCTCACCTGTCTGTCTCTACCTGTCTGTCTCACCTGTCTGTCTCCACCGTTCTGTCTCACCTGTCTGTCTCTACCTGTCTATCTCTACCTGTCTGTCTCCACCGTTCTGTCTCCACCGTTCTGTCTCCACCGTTCTGTCTCACCTGTCTGTCTCACCTGTCTGTCTCTACCTGTCTGTCTCCACCGTTCTGTCTCCACCGTTCTGTCTCCACCTGTCTGTCTCACCTGTCTGTCTCTACCTGTCTGTCTCCACCGTTCTGTCTCACCTGTCTGTCTCACCTGTCTGTCTCTACCTGTCTGTCTCCACCGTTCTGTCTCACCTGTCTGTCTCCACCATTCTGTCTCACCTGTCTGTCTCACCTGTCTGTCTCTACCTGTCTGTCTCCACCTGTCTGTCTCCACCGTTCTGTCTCACCTGTCTGTCTCACCTGTCTGTCTCTACCTGTCTGTCTCCACCATTCTGTCTCACCTGTCTGTCTCCACCATTCTGTCTCACCTGTCTGTCTCACCTGTCTGTCTCTACCTGTCTGTCTCCACCGTTCTGTCTCCACCGTTCTGTCTCCACCTGTCTGTCTCTACCTGTCTGTCTCTACCTGTCTGTCTCACCTGTCTGTCTCACCTGTCTGTCTCTACCTGTCTGTCTCACCTGTCTGTCGCTACCTGTCTGTCTCACCTGTCTGTCTCACCTGTCTGTCTCTACCTGTCTGTCTCACCTGTCTGTCTCACCTGTCTGTCTCACCTGTCTGTCTCTACCTGTCTGTCTCCACCGTTCTGTCTCACCTGTCTGTCTCACCTGTCTGTCTCTACCTGTCTGTCTCACCTGTCTGTCTCACCTGTCTGTCTCTACCTGTCTGTCTCCACCGTTCTGTCTCACCTGTCTGTCTCACCTGTCTGTCTCTACCTGTCTGTCTCCACCGTTCTGTCTCACCTGTCTGTCTCACATGTCTGTCTCTCAGTCCCCAGGCAGAGGAGACCTCCTTCCACTTTGATGGATCTGGATTCTCATTGGTCCAGAAGTCTCTGCGAGCGACCTCCACCTCCATCGTGCTGCTGTTTAAAACGCTGTCGCCGGGCGGATTACTGCTCTACTTGGCCTCCAACAACACTGTACGATACACACACTCACTCACTGTTGAGGCTCTTATTGTGAAGTAAATACAGACGTGACTTCACTTCCTGTGTCCTACAGAGGGACTTCCTGTCTATGGAGCTGGTGGAGGGGCGTGTCCATTTGACTTTTGACCTCGGCTCAGGTGCTCTGATCCTGACCTCCAAAAAGAAATACAACACCGGAGTCTGGTACAAGATCACCCTGCAGAGGAGCAAACGCAAAGGTACTACTACTACTGCTAAAGTACTGCAATACTACTCTAAGAGTCTGGCACAAGATCACACTGCAGAAGAACGAGTACTGGTACTGCAATGTTTAGTAGTACTAATACCACAGTGTTCGGTAGTACTAATACCACAGTGTTTGATAGTATTAATACCACAGTGTTTGGTAGTATTAATACCAGTGTTTGGTAGTACTAATACCACAGTGTTTGGTAGTACTAATACCACAGTGTTTGGTAGTACTAATACCACAGTGTTTGGTAGTATTAATACCACAGTGTTTGGTAGTGTTAATACCACAGTGTTTGGTAGAATTAATTCCACAGTGTTTGGTAGTACTAATACCACAGTGTTTGGTAGTATTAATACCACAGTGTTTGGTAGTATTAATACCACAGTGTTTGGTAGTGCTAATACCACAGTGTTTGGTAGTATTAATACCACAGTGTTTGGTAGTACTAATACCACAGTGTTTGGTAGTACTAATACCACAGTGTTTGGTAGTATTAATACCACAGTGTTTGGTAGTACTAATACCACAGTGTTTGGTAGTATTAATACCACAGTGTTTGGTAGTATTAATACCACAGTGTTTGGTAGTACTAATACCACAGTGTTTGGTAGTACTAATACCACAGTATTTGGTAGTACTAATACCACAGTGTTTGGTAGTATTAATACCACAGTGTTTGGTAGTATTAATACCACAGTGTTTGGTAGTACTAATACCACAGTGTTTGGTAGTACTGATGTTTCTGTGTTGTCCAGGTTACCTGTCCATCATGGCAGCCGACCAATCATCAGACAAGGAGGTGTTGGAGGCGGAGTCTCCCGGAACGGCCTCCGACCTGAACCGCTCCGACCTGGACCCGATCTACATCGGAGGACTTCCTGCCTCCAGACCAATCAGGTGAGTCTGTGACGTCACCAGGTGAAGATGATGATGTTACAGGAGGATGTGTCTGTGCTAACTCCGTCCTCACCTGTCTGTGTGGTTGCCAGGCGACATGTGGTCTCCAGGTTGTATGTGGGCTGCATAAAGAACGTGGAGATCGCTCGGTCCAACTTTGACCTGCTGAGAGACGCCTTCGGAGTCAGGAAGGGCTGCGTGCTCGAGGTGATGACCTCACTCAGCTCACCTGTGGATCAATCAGCCAATCAGGCGCTTCTTTGTTCTTATTTGTTGTTGTGTGTTGTATTTGTTGAATTTGTTGTTTCGCGATCAGGCCGTGCGGAGTGTGTCGGTGTTCGGAGGCTTCGTTCAGATCACTCCTCCATCGCTGGGTCAGGAGGCGGAGCTTCTCTTCTCCTTCTCCACCAACAACCAATCAGGAGTCCTGCTGGCCGTCTTCAGTGACGAGCGAGCACAGAGACATGTGAGACAGGTGAGACAGACGAGTCATGTACACCTGTACACCAGCTGTATCTGGTACCATCATGTGACCGTGATTGTCTTACCTGTGTGTGTGTGTGTGTGCGTGTGTATGTGTGCGTGTGCAGCACTTCCTGTCAGTCCACCTGATTTCAGGTTCGTTGGAGGCGGAGCTTGGTGAGGTGGGCGGGGCTACTCGGAGGGTGATGGTGGTGAAACCGGATGGAGGATCCTTCAGTGACGGCACAAAACGCTCTGTGATCATCGCCATCAACAGGAAGTAGGTGTTACCATGGAAACAGACTCACCTGTCTCACCTGACTGAGAAGCCTCGATTGATACCTGTCTGTCTCTCAGGTCTCTGTCCGTGCAGGTGGACGAGGAACACCTGAAGTCCGTCTCTGTGTCGCCGGGCGGATTGTCTCGTTTGTCTCCAGCCTCTTTCTTCATTGGTGGGCTGCCATCGGGGGCGGAGTCTCGTCTGCCAATCAGATTACAAGATGTTTCCAGGAGCTTCAGAGGCTGCATCCAACACCTGGTGGTGGGCGGAGCGTAAGTGTCACTCACACACACACACAGACACACACACACACACACACACACACAAACTAACACACACACTTTCTGTCTCTTGGTTTGATTGGCGGCTCCCTCCAGGTTAGTCGACCTATCAGGAGCTGTGAGGTATGAGGGGGCGGAGCTTGACAGCTGCCTATTGGAGGAGAAGGTAGTGGGGGCAGTGCTGCCTGATGACCAGGATGTAGAACCCACTCCTGACCCCGCCCACCTGCCTGTACCACCACCCACACACTTGAGCGCCTTGACACCTGGATCACTAACGGTAATCAATACGTTAATCATTGATCATTGGTTGTTGAATATTGGTCAGTATATATTGATTATTGACTCCTGCTCACTAATATTGGTTATTGATCGGTGAGTGTTATACTTTTAATTGTTGTTGATAACTGATCACTGATTATTGGTTATTGATCTGTGTTTGACGCAGTGTGTGTCGGAGGCGGAGCCAACCTTCCTACCGTCAGCGGTTCAGTTTGGTTCGTCCAAACACAGTCACATGACCTTCATCATCACCCCCAACACTGTCAAGAGAAGGTGAATCTACAACCAGAGAGGAGGCGGGGTTACAGCCAGAGAAGGGCGGGGTTACAGCCAGATAGGGGCGGGGTTACAGCCAGATAGGGGCGGGGTTACAGCCAGATAGGGGCGGGGTTACAGCCAGAGAGGGGTGGGGTTATAGCCAGAGAGGGGCGGGGTTACAGTCAGATAGGGGGCCGGGTTACAGGCAGAGAAGGGTGGGGTTACAGTCAGATAGGGGCGGGGTTACAGTCAGATAGGGGGCCGGGTTACAGCCACAGAGGGGCGGGGTTACATACAGATAGGGGCGGGGTTACAGCCACAGAGGGGTGGGGTTACATACAGAGAGGGGTGGGGTTACAGCCACAGAGGGGTGGGGTTGCATACAGAGAGGGGCGGGGTTACAGCCACATAGGGGTGGGGTTACATACAGAGAGGGGCGGGGTTACAGCCACAGAGGGGTGGGGTTGCATACAGAGAGGGGCGGGGTTACAGCCAGAGAAGGGCGGGGTTACATACAGATAGGGGCGGGGTTACAGCGACAGAAGGGTGGGGCTACAGCCAGAGAAGGGCGGGGTTACAGCCAGAGAGGGGCGGGGTTACAGCCAGAGAAGGGCAGGGTTACAGCCAGAGAGGGGCGGGGTTACAGTCAGATAGGGGGCCGGATTACAGCCAGAGAAGGGCGGGGTTACAGTCAGATAGGGGCGGGGTTACAGTCAGATAGGGGCGGGGTTACAGTCAGATAGGGGGCCGGGTTACAGTCAGATAGGGGGCCGGGTTACAGCCACAGAGGGGCGGGGTTACATACAGATAGGGGCGGGGTTACAGCCACAGAGGGGTGGGGTTGCATACAGAGAGGGGCGGGGTTACAGCCACAGAGGGGTGGGGTTGCATACACAGAGGGGTGGGGTTACAGCCAGAGAGGGGCGGGGTTACAGTCAGATAGGGGGCCGGGTTACAGGCAGAGAAGGGTGGGGTTACAGTCAAATAGGGGCGGGGTTACAGTCAGATAGGGGGCCGGGTTACAGTCAGATAGGGGGCCGGGTTACAGCCACAGAGGGGCGGGGTTACATACAGATAGGGGCGGGGTTACAGCCAGAGAAGGGCGGGGTTACATACAGATAGGGGCGGGGTTACATCCACAGAGGGGTGGGGCTACAGCCAGAGAAGGGCGGGGTTACAGCCAGAGAAGGGCAGGGTTACAGCCAGAGAGGGGCGGGGTTACAGTCAGATAGGGGGCCGGGTTACAGCCAGAGAAGGGCGGGGTTACAGTCAGATAGGGGCGGGGTTACAGTCAGATAGGGGGCCGGGTTACAGTCAGATAGGGGCGGGGTTACAGCCACAGAGGGGTGGGGCTACATCCAGATAGGGGCGTGGCTCCAGTCAGTCGTTCTCCGTCTGACTCTGCTGTCTCTCTTCGTCCTCAGCGTGTCGTTGAGGTTGTCGGTTCGAAGCCGAGCTCGTGACGGGTTGATCCTCCTCCTCTCAGACTTCAAACAGATGGACTTCGTCGTCCTCAAACTGACCGCGGGGAGACTGGTGATGTCAGCTGACCTGGGGAAAGGCCCCGCCTCCATCGCCTCTTCTGTCGCCATTAATGACGGAGAGTGGCACACCGTGAGTTAATATAACACACACACACACACAGTGTCAG
Organism: Ophthalmolycus amberensis; assembly: GCA_024529925.1. NCBI lineage: Eukaryota > Metazoa > Chordata > Actinopteri > Perciformes > Zoarcidae > Ophthalmolycus > Ophthalmolycus amberensis. The sequence goes on along the minus strand of JAFEUB010000264.1, from coordinate 417,546 downwards.
ATAGACATTACCACACACATTTAGCAAAATATAGAATAAAAACTGTTGTCCCTCTAAACCAGGCATGGGCAAACTACGGCCCGTTGGGCCTTTTAATCCGGCCCGTCAGATATTGGTACAAAATTGCCCAAACTATAATAAAGACTAGGACTGGGCAGTACACCGGTTTTTTATTTCCGGTATGATATGAATTCTTCACACACATTATACCGGTGCATAGCCGAAACAACTGCTGTCTGCTTTCAACAGGCAGCTGAATGTGTTCTTTGCTGCTGTCAGCGCTAGTTCTCTTATATGTGTTGAGAGGGAACTCTAGTCATGGTCATAACTTTATAACAACAATTAACAACCCACAACTAACGCTCTTCAACAGAGAAAACACCACAGCACACAACAGTCTGTGACACATAAACAAGTAGTAGTGACACTAATAATTGTACATTTATAAAATTTCACCGCCGAACTGCATGCTGGGTACAGCTCGCTCGCTAGCACAACAGTCTGCTAACAGCTGGGAGAGGCTCCGTCCTCCATAACGTTCCATTAAAGAACAGAACAGAGCCATGCAGGACGAACACAGACAGACCGGAGATGCACCGATAGAGTTTGACACATAATAACGCTGATTACCGTAATATGCGTGGTGTTTGTTATAAATGTACGTTGGTGCAAAGAGGGTGATAACAAGCTGTACAGGGAGGGGCTTAGGACCCAGCGGAATGTAGGCGAAGGAAACGGGAAGAGACGGAAGACACGCCACTCAAACAGCTGTTCACCGCTCGTCACCATCCTGCACACCAGTGATTCTCAACTGGTGGTTCGTCGCGGACCCGTTTTCAGTGGCCTTTGCTTCATGCAGCGGAGTTATTCACGCTCCTTTCCAGCATTTACGGTACTTTATTCAGAGGTGCAGGAAAAACACCGACCAATGCGTTGTAAATCACGTCACGTGATGCAGTTTAGCCAATAAAATAAGGGTATTCTGATACGTCTCCTGACGCCAGTGAGATGCACCCACACCGTGACACAGGGGGAGAGACAAGGAAAGACTTTACACAGCAGAGCTCTGATCATGTTACATGTGACAGTTAAATATCTGTATGATCCCTTCAAAGAATCAAACTGCTACAAAGACCACAGTCATTAACCTGCACACTAAAAACTCTGTGTCAAAAATGACTGCTTAATAAGTAAGTGCACGATAAAATCTGCATTAATGCGATAAAACAATACGGTGTAAGATCCCAGCTAACTGATGAACACCTCAGATCTGTTCTGAGAATTACCACAACCAACTGACGTTGTAACGTTGACGCTCTGGTTTAAAGGGTGACCAGCAGCACTGTTCCCACTGGAGTTAAATGCAAGTTACTGTTTAGCTCATGGCTTTTACTTGTAATTTATATGAGTTCACACAAAGACTCATTCATCTGCTACTGGCCCGGCCCGGCTGTCACATTTTAAAACTCAATGTGGCCCCCGAGCCTAAAGGTTTGCCCCCCCCTGACCTAAACCCTGTTCTCATACTCAAGTAGTCTCTGCCTGCTCAAACTGTATATTAACCAATAGAATGACAGCTGTAGTGTTGACCAATAGAATGACAGTTGTAGTGTTGACACTTCTTTCTCTGAACTTTTTGAACATTAAGAGGTCCAGCATTTACTTGTATTGTCCTGAATGTCTCTAAGTGATGGACGTGTTCTAGAGATTTGACCCTGGCGGTGTTTATATCGGACCTCTTTGTCTCTCAGGTGGTCGGCGAGGTGAGCCGGCGGTCGGTGTCGGTGTCGGTGGACGGGTCGAGTCCGGTCTCTGTGTCCGTCAAAGGAAACCAGCTGGACGTGGACAACCGACTCTACCTGGGAGGACTGCCGCACGCACACACCACGAGGAGGATCAATGTGCGACGCGTTCAAGTCTTTATCCACGAACAAGAAGGGAAACGATGAAGCACCTGTAACATGGGTCCCTTCTCTTCGTCTCTCAGGCCAGCAGCAGTTTTCCGGGTTGCGTTCGCTCCGTCAGTCTGAACGGCGCCATGTTGGACCTGTCCAAGCCGGCCTCGAAGCATGATGTCACTTCCTGTTTCACCAACGACCAGTCAGGAAGTTACTTCAACGGCAGTGGATACGCCGCCTTCAGTGAGACCAACACACGACACCGACAACACATCCTGCTTTAGTCTGATCACATGGTTCCAGTATTCATGTGTGTGCGTGTGTGTGTGTGTGTGTGTGTGTGTGTTCAGTGCGTGATGGTTATAAGGTCGGCTCTGACGTGTCGGTGTCTCTGGAGTTTCGAACGAGCCAATCAGAAGGAGTGTTTCTGGGAATCAGCAGCGCAAAGGTGGATGCCATCGGACTGGAGATGATCAACGGACAGGTGAGCACAGAGTTACCTGTGTGTGTGTGTGTGTGTGTGTGTCACATATAAACTGTGTGTGTGTGTGTGTGTGTGTGTGTGTGTCACATATAAACTGTGTGTGTGTGTGTGTGTGTGTGTGTGTCACATATAAACTGTGTGTGTGTGTGTGTGTGTGTGTGTGGTGTGTGTGTGTGTCACATATAAACTGTGTGTGTGTGTGTGTGTGTGTGTGTCACATATAAACTGTGTGTGTGTGTGTGTGTGTGTGTGTGTGTGTGTGTGTGTGTGTCACATATAAACTGTGTGTGTGTGTGTGTGTGTGTCCTCAGGTGGTGTTTAATGTGAATAACGGGGCGGGTCGTGTGTCGGTGCGTTCGGTCAGTCACGTGTTGTGTGATGGACGGTGGCACCACCTGGTGGCCAGAAAGAACAAACACACCCTGAGTCTGAGTGTCGATGGGCGGAGCTACACCAACAACAACCCTTACCCACAATCCACCTCTGCTGAGACCAACAACCCTGTTTACCTGGGAGGCTTTCCAGGTGAGAAAGGCTTCAATGAGGTGATTCACATGTTATGACACGTGTTGATGACTGACACTAACCTCTCCCTCTCTCCCTCTCTCTCTACCCCTCTCTCTCTCTCTCTCTCTCTCTCTACCCCTCTCTCTCTCTCTCTCTCTCTCTACCCCTCTCCCTCTCTCTCTAACCCTCTCTCTCCCTCTCTCTCTCTCTCTACCCCCCTCTCTCGCTACCCCTCTCCCTCTCTCTCTCTCTCTCTACCCCTCTCCCTCTCTCTCTAACCCTCTCTCTCTCTCTACCCCCCTCTCTCTCTACCCCTCTCTCTCTCCCTCTCTCTCTAACCCTCTCTCTCTCTCTACCCCTCTCGCTCTCTCCCTGTCTCCCTCTCTCTCTACCCCTCTCTCTCTCTCTCTACCCCTCTCTCCCTCTCTCTCCCTCTCTCTCTCTCCCTGTCTCCCTCTCTCTCTACCCCTCTCTCTCTCTCTCCCTGTCTCCCTCTCTCTCTACCCCTCTCTCTCTCTCCCTGTCTCCCTCTCTCTCTACCCCTCTCTCTCTCTCTCTACCCCTCTCTCTCTCTCCCTGTCTCCCTCTCTACCCCTCCCTCTCTCTCTCCCTCTCTCTCTCTCCCTCTCCCCCTCTCTGATACAGTCGGGGTGAAACAGAACTGCCTGTCTATCAGCTCCAGGTTCAGAGGTTGTCTGATGAACCTGCAGCTCGTTAAGTCTCACCTGAGTGACGCTCTGGACCTAAGCTCCGCCTACTTCCTGTTGGGCGTCACACCCAACTCGTGTCCTGTTGCCAAGCAACGCCCAGCCTCCCTCTGATTGGTCCGCAGATAGAAACAGCACAGAGGAGTATTGATGTCATTTCCAGCTTCACTGTAACTTTGATCTCTTTCTCCATGAATCATTAAAGATCATCTGAATATAACACGTGTTCGTTTCCACATTCCTCAAACACGAAACATCAGAAGACTCGCTCCATGTCTGTTCTGGTTGTCTGAAGGTGAAGATGAACAAGATTCATACAAAGCTCTGTATTCATGGTCAGAAGAGCTTTGTGGTCATCTTGGTCACGTGCTCATGCTGCTTGTTGCTGTTCTCGAGTATACAATAACTTCTATCAAACATTTATACTTTAATCAGAATATGTTCTTGCTGAAAGAATAAAAAGACAAAGTTGGGTAATTTATTAATCATTTTATTTTATTTTAGTGGGTAAAGACATTCAGTAAGTTTAATTCATCATAAAGAAAATAACACACCTGGGGGAGCGGTCAGTCTGTCAGGTAACACCTGGGGGAGCGGTCAGTCTGTAAGGTAACACCTGGGGGAGCGGTCAGTCTGTAAGGTAACACCTGGGGGAGCGGTCAGTCTGTAAGGTAACACCTGGGGGAGCGGTCAGTCTGTAAGGTAACACCTGGGGGAGCGGTCAGTCTGTAAGGTAACACCTGGGGGAGCGGTCAGTCTGTCAGGTAACACCTGGGGGAGCGGTCAGTCTGGGATTACATACGAACACAGATCAATAAATAAATACATAGACAGGTGAATAAAATAATTTGAGTTTCCATGGCGAGATGAAAGAATGGCACATTACTATTGCATTATGGGTAAATAGAGAGCAGATTGTTGGTGCTATACAGTGAGTGGTTACAGTGCTAGCAATCATGCTATTTTACATTTCAGACAGGAGGCTGTCGGATCCATCACCTCACCAGGTGACTCAGGTTATTATTACAGAACCTTCAGATGTGACACAAACTAATTATTGAATATTACATAAGGCGGCTGTCTCTGTCTCACAATCAGGAGTAAATATACCTGAGTCAACCAACCAATCAGATGTCTGCTTTGACCTGTAGGTGTGTCAGGTGTGTGTGGGAAGGTGGGGCTTGTTTTACTAGGAAAGTAAATACAGCAGCAGGACAATTTTTGGTGAAAGTTCATCTGAAGTTGACTGGCTCTGGTTGCCATGGGAACATGTCGATGGCGTCACAGCAGCGCCACCTGTCTGTCTCTCACCTGTCTATGTTGTGTCAATATTTTATTCCGTCTTTGCCTTAAATTTGCTTGTAAATGCCATCATGAAGCTTTCAACGAGATCTAATCAAACAATTGAACTAATGCTAACGGCTCTGAAACAAACTCAGCCTTTGGCCCCGCCCCCAGTCAGACAGACAGGTGCTGCTATGTGTGTGTGTGTACAGGTGTACATGCATGTGTGTGTGTGTGTGTGTGTGTGTAAATCCTCAGTTCCATTGATGTCCACTGGGTGTCGCTGAAAACAGTGTCTACAGTTGTCTCTAGAGTCTGGACTACAGCTCCCATGATGCAGCAGAGGCCTCTCGATTCAGTCCTGAAAGAAAGACGGAAGCAGCTGTGAGACTACATTGTAAATATAAATCTCTATATTGAATCCATCTATAGCTCATGGCCTGAAGGTCTCTGGAAGCACGATAAATGATCCTTGAATAATTAAGTTATCAAGGATAGCATCATGGTCATGCTAATTAGCATAGCACAGCAAGCTTCAACGCATGGCCATGCTGTTAGCGTAGCATAGCAAGGTTTTCTTCCCTGAGTGTTGTTCACCGAGTCAGCATTCTGATCACCTGAGTCATCAGGAAGGCTGTTTATTTCCTCTTCACACTATCTTCTATTTAATCCGATCACTGCACAAACCGATCCCCATCAATCTTTCCTGTCCTCCAATCAGAAGATTCCCTTCACTACCTGTGTTCTCTGGACCAATCAGAACCTCTGAGCTCCTGGTCCGTCAGTGTTTGTCTCTCTTGGTCAAACTCTGATGTTCCTGAACACCAAATTTGCGTAAAACATGCAAACACCATGTTATGAATGCTAGCATGCACCAGCCAACCAATCAGCATCCAGGACGGCACTCCACCTGTTACCTGTGATGTCACTAATCGATCACATGATCAGGAGAGACCTCTGTTTCTTTATGGACAACGACTCGTGTGACTGACAGCTCAGGATGCTGCAGCCGAGCCTCGCTGAGCACCGCAGCCAGAGCCTTAAAGAGAGACACGAGGATCAGAACCTGGTCCAGGATACCCTGGACTGACCGGGGTTAATCCTGGTCTATTTCTGGTTAATCCAGGAATATATATATGTCTATCATGGGTTAATCTGGGTTTGTTCAGGTCTATACTGGGTTAAGCCAGGTATGTATTAGTCCGTCCGGGATTAGTCCAGGTATGTACAGGTCTGTCCTAGGTTAGTCCAGGTATGTACAGGTGTGTCCTAGGTTAGTCCAGGTATGTACAGGTGTGTCCAGGTATGTACAGGTGTGTCCTAGGTTAGTCCAGGTATGTACAGGTGTGCCCTAGGTTAGTCCAGGTATGTACAGGTGTGTCCTAGGTTAGTCCAGGTATGTACAGGTGTGTTCTAGGTTAGTCCAGGTATGTACAGGTGTGTGCTAGGTTAGTCCAGGTATGTACAGGTGTGTCCAGGTATGTACAGGTGTGTCCTAGGTTAGTCCAGGTATGTACAGGTGTGTCCAGGTATGTACAGGTGTGCCCTAGGTTAGTCCAGGTATGTACAGGTGTGCCCTAGGTTAGTCCAGGTGTGTACAGGTGTGCCCTAGGTTAGTCCAGGTATGTACAGGTGTGTCCAGGTATGTACAGGTGTGTCCTAGGTTAGTCCAGGTATGTACAGGTGTGTTCTAGGTTGGTCCAGGTATGTACAGGTGTGTTCTAGGTTAGTCCAGTTATGTACAGGTATGTTCTAGGTTAGTCCAGGTATGTACAGGTGTGTTCTAGGTTAGTCCAGGTATGTACAGGTGTGTTCTAGGTTAGTCCAGTTATGTACAGGTGTGTTCTAGGTTAGTCCAGGTATGTACAGGTATGTACAGGTGTGCCCTAGGTTAGTCCAGGTATGTACAGGTGTGCCCTAGGTTAGTCCAGGTATGTACAGGTGTGTTCTAGGTTAGTCCAGGTATGTACAGGTGTGTTCTAGGTTAGTCCAGGTATGTACAGGTGTGTTCTAGGTTAGTCCAGGTATGTACAGGTGTGTTCTAGGTTAGTCCAGTTATGTACAGGTGTGTTCTAGGTTAGTCCAGGTATGTACAGGTGTGTCCTAGGTTAGTCCAGGTATGTACAGGTGTGCCCTAGGTTAGTCCAGGTATGTACAGGTGTGTTCTAGGTTAGTCCAGGTATGTACAGGTGTGTTCTAGGTTAGTCCAGGTATGTACAGGTGTGTTCTAGGTTAGTCCAGGTATGTACAGGTGTGTCCTAGGTTAGTCCAGGTATGTACAGGTGTGTCCTAGGTTAGTCCAGGTATGTACAGGTGTGCCCTAGGTTAGTCCAGGTATGTACAGGTGCGTCCTGGAAGATCAAGACCTGTTCCTGTTATGACACTTACCTCGTCATGGTCGATTTCTGTGTCTCCAGAAATCACGATTCTCTTTTCGATTCTGGTTTCTGACATTCCTCCTCTCACTGTCTGGAGACAGAGAAAGAGAGAAACTCAGTAAACTCTGATCAAACATCTAAACATCTTCACTGCTTCTGTCTGGTGGTGGTTACCTTGGTGATGTGTGTGGTGGTGGTGGTGTTGGAGGTCTCAGCAGTGAAGGTCTGGGAGCTCAGCAGTAAACCTGTAGGAGGATCAGAGTCTACGCGGCTCTGAAACACACACAC
>JAFEUB010000264.1:400000-407500 GCA_024529925.1 Ophthalmolycus amberensis | reverse complement strand
AAACAGGTTTCATGGTTTTCAGTCAACAAATAAATATGTGAAATGGTATTCTATTACAGTTTCTACTGTGAAATCCGACCACAAGGAGGTGAGCTTTGCATGCTGGGAGGTCTTCATTTGTTGATATTTACTTCCCGACCCATCTGACCAATGAGAGGAGAGAACATTCTCACCTGACTTATACTGATGCTAACGTTAGCTCAGCTTGTTCCTCTGATAACTTAAGATCCAGACGTCTGATGCTAACGTTAGCTCAGCTTGTTCCTCTGATAACTTAAGATCCAGATGTCTGATGCTAACGTTAGCTCAGCTTGTTCCTCTGATAACTTAAGATCCAGACGTCTGATGCTAACGTTAGCTCAGCTTGTTCCTCTGATAACTTAAGATCCAGATGTCTGATGCTAACGTTAGCTCAGCTTGTTCCTCTGATAACTTAAGATCCAGACGTCTGATGCTAACGTTAGCTCAGCTTGTTTCTCTGAATAATAGTAAAGCATTTTCACGTTTGATCGTAACTCAAGTAATTATATGACACCTCAGACGCTGTAGCAGGAGTTGTTAGATATGAAATGATTCTTAAAACATCTCCAGTGGTGAGACTAAACCTGAGAGCTTCAGACAAGGTGAAAAGCATCAACAACCAGGAAGTGAAGAGCATTAAAATAAATATCAGCCAATTAAATAAACCCAGAGAACAGGAGAAAACAATGACAACATGAAAAAGATCTAATGCTTCTTTTGCACCATTTTGAACAAAGAAAGGACCAGAAATAAAATGGTGTCTGGGAGGAAGAGGAGGGAGAAGCTGAGGGGAGTTTAAACTGAACACTGCAGCTCAACACTGTCTTCCTGCTGGACAGTCTACTGCAGGACTCACTGCAGGACACACTGCACTCAATGCACTCACTGCAGGACACACTGCACTCACTGCAGCGCACACTGCACTCAATGCACTCACTGCAGGATACACTGCACTCACTGCAGGGCACACTGCACTCAATGCACTCACTGCAGGATACACTGCACTCACTGCAGGGCACACTGCACTCAATGCAGGGCACACTGCACTCAATGCACTCACTGCAGGATACACTGCACTCACTGCAGGGCACACTGCACTCACTGCAGGGCACACTGCACTCAATGCACTCACTGCAGGATACATTGCACTCACTGCAGGGCACACTGCACTCAATGCAGGATACACTGCACTCACTGCACTCACTGCAGGACACACTGCACTCACTGAAGGGCACACTGCACTGAATGCACTCAATGCACTCACTGCAGGGCACACTGCACTCAATGCACTCACTGCAGGACACACTGCACTCAATGCAATCACTGCAGGGCACAATGCACTCACTGCAGGACACACTGCACTCACTGCAGGACACAATGCACTCACTGCAGGGCACACTGCACACACTGCAGGACACACTGCACTCACTGCAGGACACAATGCACTCACTGCAGGACACAATGCACTCACTGCAGGACACACTGCACTCACTGCAGGACACAATGCACTCACTGCAGGACACACTGCACTCACTGCAGGACACACTGCACTCACTGCAGGACACAATGCACTCACTGCAGGACACACTGCACTCACTGCAGGACACTGCACTCACTGCAGGGCACACTGCACTCACTGCACTCAATGCACTCACTGCAGGGCACACTGCACTCAATGCACTCACTGCAGGATACACTGCACTCAATGCACTCATTGCAGAACACACTGCACTCACTGCAGGACACACTGCACTCACTGCAGGACACACTGCACTCACTGCAGGACACACACTGCACTCACTGCAGGACACAATGCCTCACTGCAGGACACACTGCACTCACTGCAGGATACACTGCACTCAATGCACTCACTGCAGGGCACACTGCACTCACCTGCAGGGCACAGTGCACACACTGCACTCACTGCAGGGAACACTGCACTCACTGCAGGATACACTGCACTCAATGCACTCACTGCAGGGCACACTGCACTCACTGCAGGGCACAGTGCACAGCACTGCACTGCACTCACTGCAGGACACACTGCACTCACTGCAGGACACACTGCACTCACTGCACTCACTGCAGGGCACACTGCACTCACTGCACTCACTGCAGGATACACTGCACTCACTGCAGGGCACACTGCACTTACTGCAGGGCACACTGCACTCACTGCACTCACTGCAGGGCACACTGCACTCAATGCACTCACTGCAGGGCACACTGCACTCAATGCACTCACTGCAGGACACACTGCACTCAATGCACTCACTGCAGGGCACACTGCACTCAATGCACTCACTGCAGGACACACTGCACTCAATGCACTCACTGCAGGACACACTGCACTCAATGCACTCACTGCAGGGCACACTGCACACACTGCACTCACTGCAGGGCACACTGCACACACTGCACTCACTGCAGGATACACTGCACACTGCACTCACTGCAGGGCACACTGCACTCACTGCAGGATACACTGCACTCACTGCACTCACTGCAGGATACACTGCACACACTGCACTCACTGCAGGATACACTGCACACACTGCACTCACTGCAGGACACACTGCACTCACTGCAGGATACACTGCACTCACTGCAGGATACACTGCACACACTGCACTCAATGCAGGATACACTGCACTCACTGCAGGATACACTGCACACACTGCACTCACTGCAGGATACACTGCACTCACTGCAGGATACACTGCACACACTGCACTCACTGCAGGATACACTGCACTCACTGCAGGATACACTGCACACACTGCAGCATACACTGCACACTGCAGCATACACTGCACTCACTGCAGGGCACACTGCACTCAATGCACTCACTGCAGGATAAACTGCACTCAATGCACTCACTGCAGGACACACTGCACTCAATGCAGGACACACTGCACACACTGCACTCACTGCAGTCAATGCAGGACACACTGCACCCACTGCACTCACTGCAGGACACACTGCACTCACTGCACTCACTGCAGGACACACTGCACTCAATGCACTCACTGCAGGATACACTGCACTCACTGCAGGGCACACTGCACTCACTGCAGGGCACACTGCACTCAATGCACTCACTGCAGGATACACTGCACTCACTGCAGGGCACACTGCACTCAATGCAGGATACACTGCACTCACTGCAGGACACACTGCACTCACTGAAGGGCACACTGCACTGAATGCACTCACTGGCACTCAATGCACTCACTGCAGGGCACACTGCACTCAATGCACTCACTGCAGGACACACTGCAGTCAATGCAATCACTGCAGGGCACAATGCACTCACTGCAGGACACACTGCACTCACTGCAGGACACAATGCACTCACTGCAGGGCACACTGCACACACTGCAGGACACACTGCACTCACTGCAGGACACAATGCACTCACTGCAGGACACAATGCACTCACTGCAGGACACACTGCACTCACTGCAGGACACACTGCACTCACTGCAGGACACACTGCACTCACTGCAGGACACACTGCACTCACTGCAGGACACAATGCACTCACTGCAGGACACACTGCACTCACTGCAGGACACTGCACTCACTGCACTCAATGCACTCACTGCAGGGCACACTGCACTCAATGCACTCACTGCAGGATACACTGCACTCAATGCACTCATTGCAGAACACACTGCACTCACTGCAGGATACACTGCACTCAATGCACTCACTGCAGGGCACAGTGCACACACTGCACTCACTGCAGGATACACTGCACTCACTGCAGGACACACTGCACTCACTGCAGGATACACTGCACTCACTGCACTCACTGCAGGACACACTGCACTCACTGCAGGATACACTGCACTCACTGCACTCACTGCAGGACACACTGCACTCACTGCACTCACTGCAGGGCACACTGCACTCACTGCACTCACTGCAGGATACACTGCACTCACTGCAGGGCACACTGCACTTACTGCAGGGCACACTGCACTCACTGCACTCACTGCAGGGCACACTGCACTCAATGCACTCACTGCAGGGCAAACTGCACTCAATGCACTCACTGCACTCACTGAAGGGCACACTGCACTCAATGCACTCACTGCAGGACACACTGCACTCAATGCACTCACTGCAGGACACACTGCACTCAATGCACTCACTGCAGGGCACACTGCACACACTGCACTCACTGCAGGGCACACTGCACACACTGCACTCACTGCAGGATACACTGCACACTGCACTCACTGCAGGGCACACTGCACTCACTGCAGGATACACTGCACTCACTGCAGGATACACTGCACACACTGCAGGATACACTGCACTCACTGCAGGATACACTGCACACACTGCAGCATACACTGCACTCACTGCAGGGCACACTGCACTCAATGCACTCACTGCAGGACACACTGCACACACTGCACTCAATGCAGGACACACTGCACTCACTGCACTCACTGCAGGACACACTGCACTCAATGCACTCACTGCAGGATACACTGCACACTGCACTCACTGCAGGACACACTGCACACACTGCAGGGCACACTGCACTCAATGCACTCACTGCACTCAATGCAGGACACACTGCACACACTGCACTCAATGCAGGACACACTGCACACACTGCACTCACTGCAGGACACACGGCACACACTGCACTCAATGCAGGACACACTGCACACACTGCACTCACACTGCACTCACTGCAGGACACACTGCACACACTGCAGGACACACTGCACACACTGCACTCAATGCAGGACACACTGCACTCACTGCAGGACACACTGCACACACTGCACTCAATGCAGGACACACTGCACACACTGCACTCACTGCAGTCAATGCAGGACACACTGCACCCACTGCACTCACTGCAGGACACACTGCACTCACTGCACTCACTGCAGGACACACTGCACTCAATGCACTCACTGCAGGATACACTGCACTCACTGCAGGACACACTGCACACACTGCACTCAATGCAGGACACACTGCACCCACTGCACTCACTGCAGGACACACTGCACTCAATGCACTCACTGCAGGGCACACTGCACACACTGCGCTCACTGCAGGGCACACTGCACACACTGCACTCACTGCAAGATACACTGCACACTGCACTCGCTGCAGGGCACACTGCACTCACTGCAGGATACACTGCACTCACTGCACTCACTGCAGGATACACTGCACACACTGCACTCACTGCAGGATACACTGCACTCACTGCAGGACACACTGCACTCACTGCAGGATACACTGCACACACTGCACTCAATGCAGGATACACTGCACTCACTGCAGGGCACACTGCACTCAATGCATTCACTGCAGGATAAACTGCACTCAATGCACTCACTGCAGGACACACTGCACACACTGCACTCAATGCAGGACACACTGCACTCACTGCAGGACACACTGCACTCAATGCACTCACTGCAGGATACACTGCACACTGCACTCACTGCAGGACACACTGCACACACTGCAGGGCACACTGCACTCAATGTACTCACTGCACTCAATGCAGGACACACTGCACACACTGCACTCAATGCAGGACACACTGCACACACTGCACTCACACTGCACTCACTGCACTCACTGCAAGACACACTGCACACACTGCACTCAATGCAGGACACACTGCACTCACTGCAGGACACACTGCACACACTGCACTCAATGCAGGACACACTGCACACACTGCACTCACTGCAGTCAATGCAGGACACACTGCACCCACTGCACTCACTGCAGGACACACTGCACTCACTGCAGGACACACTGCACTCAATGCACTCACTGCAGGATACACTGCACTCACTGCAGGACACACTGCACACACTGCACTCAATGCAGGACACACTGCATCCACTGCACTCACTGCAGGACACACTGCACTCAATGCACTCACTGCAGGACACACTGCACTCAATGCACTCAATGCAGGACACACTGCACACACTGCACTCAATGCAGGACACACTGCACACACTGCAGGACACACGGCACACACTGCACTCAATGCAGGACACACTGCACTCACTGCAGGACACACGGCACGCACTCAATGCAGGACACACTGCACACACTGCACTCACTGCACTCACTGCAGGACACACTGCACACACTGCACTCAATGCAGGACACACTGCACTCACTGCAGGACACACTGCACTCACTGCACTCACTGCAGGACACACTGCACACACTGCACTCAATGCAGGACACACTGCACTCACTGCAGGACACACTGCACTCAATGCAGGACACACTGCACACACTGCAGTCAATGCAGGAGACACTGCACTCACTGCAGGACACACTGCAGGACACACTGCACTCACTGCAGGACACACTGCACTCACTGCACTCACTGCAGGACACACTGCACTCACTGCAGTCAATGCAGGACACACTGCACACACTGCACTCAATGCAGGACACACTGCACTCACTGCAGTCAATGCAGGACACACTGCACACACTGCACTCAATGCAGGACACACTGCACTCACTGCACTCACTGCAGGAAATACTGCACTCACTGCAGGACACACTGCACTCACTGCAGTCACTGCAGGACACACTGCACTCACTGCAGGACACACTGCACTCAATGCACTCACTGCAGGACACATTGCCCTCATTGCAGGACACACTGCACTCACTGCACTCATTGCAGGACACACTGCACTCTTTTTCCTGCAGTTTCTCAGAGCTGAAGTGTTCAGTTTGACTTCCTGTGTCGGGCCAGTGAGGGTTAACGTGTTGCTGCCGGGTCGTCATGCTTGTTTCCATGCCGACCACCAACCAGCCAATCACCAGCATACCAGTCCGGTTATGGAGGGCGACGTCCTGCCCGTCAAGTGACCTGGCGAGGGGGCGGGGCTTAGACTCAGCTCATCCAGAGGAGGTTTAGGAGGAACGAGGGGGGTCAAACGTGAGATCACAGAGGCTCCGCCCCTACGTATGAGGTCACTGTTGATGGGCGGTTCTGACGGTTCTGACGGTGATGTCGGCGTCTTCACCTCTCGGATGGTGATCAACGGTCCCCCCGTGATGACATCATCAGCGGTGGACAGCGGGATGATTCTGACCGGCCTGTTCATCCCCCTACGCACCGTCGTCACGGTGACGTCGGAGCTGTCATCTGTTATCGTCATGGTAACGACCCTCCCGGAGGCCGTGTCGTAGCTCCGCCCCACGGTGTAGCTCTTCTCTCTGATTGGCTGAGGAGGAGCTCGGTTTGCTATGAACCCGCCCTCCTGGAGCGCACAGGTGAGCAACATGAAACACACACAGACTGACCGACCAATCATGAGACAGGTGAGCTCAGTAACACCTGTTTGTGTTTGACTGACAGCTGAGTGGACCTACCGCTGATGAGCTGCTTTCCAGTGGGAGGGCCTGAGAGACAGACGACAGACAGACAGAGAGAGAGACAGAAAGAGA
>JAFEUB010000264.1:390000-397500 GCA_024529925.1 Ophthalmolycus amberensis | reverse complement strand
GACGGCACTTCTGGTAAACTACTGATACCAGTATGACCAATACTTCTACTACTGGGACCAGAACTACAATGACAGAGACCAGAGACCAGGACTACTACTACTGGGACAAGCACTCCTACAGGGACCAATGAGATGAGAATCAGGTGCCAGGACCAGCATTGCTGCTCATATTAGCGACTGTGGCTCAGGTGGTACTATGAGGACCAGGACTACCTCAGTACTAGTATGATCCAGCATGAGTACCTCCATCCAGGCTGCGGCTCAGAATGTTCCTCTTGCTGATGCATCTTGGGAAATGCGGTGCCGGTCTGGAGATCTGAGCGCTGGCTCTGCGACTCTGAATCTGAGTCCGACCGCTGTAGCGAAACTTTGAACCCAGATTCAGAAACTTCTTCGGCGTCTCTTCTGGAGACACGAGCCTGAGAGACAGACGGGTACGGAGAGAGACAGACGGTTTCAGAGCATGTGAGGTCTCCCGTTTGCCAAGATATGTTATGTTACGTCATGTTACGTCGTGTTGCGCTACGCTTTGTTACATTACGTCTTCTCAGTTCATATCAGGTGAAATCATGACGTTAATCACTGACCTGAAGAAGGAGTGATGCTCCACACACACTTTCCACAGTCTTTTAGCTGATCGGTGGTTCAGCAGCTTGAAACCGATCGTAGACTCAAACTGGTCAAACTGGAGACAGAGACAGATCAGTGATGTGTCGTTGACAGCTGTGATTCATGATGTCTAGTCGGTCAGTGAAACGTGTCTCCAGTCTCTGATCAGCTGACCGGTGTTTATCTTTGTCTTCTTCTTCTGTGGTGTTAGGGTGTGTGTGCGTGGGCGTCTCACCTCTCCAGGTCGGATCTTGATGTAGAAGTTGTTCCTTTTGTACGAGAGCTTCAGGATCTTCGGCCACGAGAATCTGTTGATCCTCAGTCGGTCTCTGTAGACCAGGAGGCCGCTACTGCACACGCCCAGCATGATGGCCACGCCCTCTGAGTCCTGCACACACACACACACACACACACTCACACGTTATTTCTCTGAATGTCAACATGTTCTGTTTCTATTTATTTTTTAGTCTGTTGTAATAGTTTGAGTTCATTGATGGTTTTCTGATCAGTTTGTGTTTTTTATCATAACCTGCAGCAGCTAGCATAGCTACATGCTAACAGCAGCATCAGAGATGACAGTGATCACTTCCTGTCTGCTCTGAACAAAGGAAACACTGATGACACACACACCTACACACTCTGACATACACACACACACACTCTTACCTCTGACTGAGCTGAAGGCAAACAGTCAAAGCGACTTCCTACCATCTACTCCGTTCAGGCAGACAAAAACAAACAGAGAAGAAGAACAGCTGGTCGATATGAGGAAGTAAAACACATCAGCTATGCTGCGTTCAATGAGCCTCCAGAACATGGGACATTTAAAACACCACAGCGTGACACAACAAAGAGCTGTTTGTGACCTGAAGGACGGCTTGTGTTCAGGATGTAGGGGGGGATGCTGTTGCTGTGGCGACAGTCTGTATCCAGAGCACTGTGATTTATTTCCAGCTGTTCTTCCTTCATGTTTCACTTTCAACTGCTTATTTCACTTCTTCATATTTATATAACGCCATCTAACAATCCATGAACTGAGCTCTGATTGGTCAGGAGGCGGAGCTTACACCTCCAGCATCACGTGCTCCGTTCAGCATCAGTTACCATGGTTACCAGGTGAGGAGCACAAACCCTGATCCAGGTACAGGGACCTGGTCTCTGTGGATCCGGACTGACAATGAAGTGAACCAGAGTCGGTCTGTTTAATCTGCACCTCTGTGACTGAGAGACGGAATCAATGATGGAAAAATCATTACTGACACACACACACACACACACACACACACACAGAAACGATTGATCAGGACAGGAAGTGTCATGTATTGATCAGATTGTTGAGAATCAGAACATCAGCAGCACACTGATGTCTGTATTAAGGGCAAAGGATTCTATATATGTAAATATTTATTTATATATTAATTAATATACATTAATATATATATATATATATATATATATACATAAATATGTACATATAAATATTTATATGTATATATATATAGACATATATATATATATATTTATATGTATATTTCTATGAAAAAGTCGTATGATAAGTAACTACATTATCTATCCAAAGTTAACGTGTGTCCAATAATTCAAAAAGATGTGTAATATAAATAGGAGACTGCTACTACTAATACTATGTGTAAGTCTGAACATCAAGTAGTGTTTTATAATTATTTAGACTGAAGCTCTTTTTTCATCATCATTCTTTCACTTTTCCCAGATTAAAGAACCCTGAAGCTCCGCCCCCTCAGGACACCTGGGACAGGTTCCTCCATGAAAGGTTTGACAGAACTCAGATGAAGTGAAATGATGGTGGAGATGTTTACTCATGCAGCCTGCATCGTGTCTTATTGTGTTGATTTCTTTATTTCAGGTCATCTTCATGTTGTGTGTTTTTACCTTTGCGTGATGAAGGTCGACTCCGTACATAGAAAGTTTCTTCACGTTGTCCAGGAAGTGCATCTCTGCTTCAACTGGTGTCATTCCTCTAAACACACAAATCTAGTTTTAACAGCTGTTATTTGTTTGGGTTTGTTTTTCTTCTTAAAATTGACGTTAACATTTAATTAAATGTGAGAACCTGTAAGTCTTGTGCAGCTCAATGATCTTCTCCTCCATCTCTTTGGTTTGATTTGGAGCGAAACAGAGTTCACTGACGTAATCTGAACCACACTCATCTGAAATATACAGAGAGAGAGACAGAAAGGTGGTCAGAGACAGACAGCAGGGTATGGTAGGGTATATCAGAGAAGGGTACAGCAAGGTACAGTACGGTATGTCAGAGGGTACAGCAGGGTATGTCAGAGAGGGTACCGCAGGGTATGGTAGGGTATGTCAGAGAAGGGTACAGCAAGGTACAGTACGGTATGTCAGAGGGTACAGCAGGGTATGTCAGAGAGGGTACCGCAGGGTATGGTAGGGTATGTCAGAGAAGGGTACAGCAAGGTACAGTACGGTATGTCAGAGGGTACAGCAGGGTATGTCAGAGAGGGTACCGCAGGGTAAAGTAGGGTATGTCAGAGAAGGGTAGAGGGTACAGCAAAGTATGGTAGGGTATGTCAGAGAGGGTACAGCAGAGTATGGTAGGGCAGGGATTCCCAAAGTGTGGTGCGCGCACCCCTGGGGGTGCGCGAGCTGCTTCTAGGGGGTGCGCGAGAGGAAAAATGTAATGGTGGTCTAATGGTGTAATCATTAATATTAAATATAATTTTCACAAAGTAAAAACATGAATGTAACAGACTGTCTCGTGTTTGTTGTTCTGGTGTTGACGATGATATGTCCCTTGAGGGTTGCCGTAGCGAAGGCGCAACCCCCGCCTCTGGCCAAAGGAGAAAACAATAATAAAGAGAGTAGCCGTGGGCTGATACAAGATGTCTAATCTCCCGACTCCAGTTATTACTGTATGATAAGTGCCCTTATACACGAACCCAAGACGCTCGGTTACATGAATTACAAAAATTCCCCTTGTAAGATTTCAATTTCAAATGAAAGACGTACAATTTAATAAATAAATGCACTTCAGCTCCTGCCGCCAGACTGTCTTTTACGTAGCTAGCCTAGCTTGTGCAGCTAACGTCAGCTAACAGCTAACTTCATTCATTCAGCAACATTCATGCAAATATGATAAACTGGCTGAAAATCGGGGAAACTGTCCGGTGGGACATCTGAAGCTATCAGTCATAAAAGAGGAGAGGGACAGAGAGAGAGAGAGAGAGAGAGAGAGAGAGAGAGAGAGAGAGGGGGATCGGAGGCGAGAGGAACGGAGCGGTGCGTTGGGGAGAGACCGGGAGAAGAAGTCGAACAGGAGTCAGAGGAAGATGAGACGGAGGAAGGAGGAAGGGATTGCACAGACAAATCGGGAGCACATAGGCCCATCGCGGACTCAAGGTAAAAAAGAGGAAACGAGAGTGAGCATCAGACTGGGAAAAAACCCTGAAGCCCTCTTATTTACGTCGCCACCTGAACACCAAGCATGCCAGTGCAAGTCAAAAGCCCCTTACATTTTTTAATATCGAAATTGGAGGAGTTACAAAACAGCCAAAAACAACTGCAGTCTCATTCTATGTGTGGTTGATTGTAAATAAAATGTGATAATCTGCCTCTGAGTCTGAGCCTGTGTCCTCGCCATCCTGATTGCTCTTTAAAAGTGACGCCTTGTGTAACTGAAAGTTATTGAAACTTTGTTGCAGTGTTTCAGAGCGTTTTCACACCTTCAGTTCGTTTGCTTTATTCTGATTCAGGGATTAATATGATACAATGTTGCAGTTGCCCCTTTGTTCGGTTTGTGTTCACACTGCAACATTTAACAGCGGACTAAATATTGTAAACAAACGCCACGCGCGAGCAAACTGTTCTCTCATTGGTCCAATTTCTATGCGCTATAAATAGGCTCTGTTGCTTCTTTTTTTTTAAGGTGTGGGGGATTGGGGGTGCGTGAACCCGGTCGGGATGTAGAAGGGGGTGCGTGGCCTAAAAAGTTTGGGAACCGCTGTGGTAGGGTATGTCAGAGAGGGTACAGCATGGTATGGTAGGGTATAACAGAGAAGAGTACAGCAGGGTACAGTAGGGTATGTCAGAGAAGGGTACAGCAGGGCATGGTAGGGTATGTCAGAGAAGGGTACAGCAGGGCATGGTAGGGTATGTCAGAGATGGTACAGCAGGGTAAGTCAGAGAGGGTACCGCAGGGTATGGTAGGGTATGTCAGAGAAGGGTACAGCAAGGTACAGTAGGGTAGGGTACAGCAGGGTATGGTAGGGTATGTCAGAGAGGGTACAACAGGGTACAGTAGGGTATGTCAGAGAAGGGTAGAGGGTACAGCAAAGTATGGTCGGGTATGTCAGAGAGGGTACAGCAGAGTATGGTAGGGTATGTCAGAGAAGAGTACAGCAGGATATGGTAGGGTATGTCAGAGAGGGTACAGTAGGGTATGTCAGAGAGGGTACAGCATGGTATGGTATAACAGAGAAGAGTACAGCAGGGTACAGTAGGGTATGTCAGAGAAGGGTACAGCAGGGCATGGTAGGGTATGTCAGAGAAGGGTAGAGGGTACAGCAAAGTATGGTAGGGTATGTCAGAGAAGAGTACAGCAGGATATGGTAGGGTATGTCAGAGAGGGTACAGTAGGGTATTGTAGGGTATGTCAGAGAGGGTACAGCATGGTATGGTAGGGTATAACAGAGAAGAGTACCGCAGGGTACAGTAGGGTATAACAGAGAAGAGTACAGCATGGTACAGTAGGGTATGTCAGAGAAGGGTACAGCAGGGCATGGTAGGGTATGTCAGAGATGGTACAGCAGGGTATGGTAGAGTATATCAGCGAAGGGTACAGCAGGGAAAGGTAGGGAATGTCAGAGAAGGTACAGCAAGGTAAGGGTACATCACAGAAAGCTCTGGCATGATGTTTTAGGGTGTAATCGGGTATCTTCAGTTGAAGTACCAGGATCGTAGTCTCCGAGCTCTGATTGGACGGTGTACGAGCTGAGGACGGTGTGAGTCGCAAAGGAACACGGGAGATGTCCAGAAACTATATCCTGTCTGAGCTGGAGACACAGGAAGTACCTGCAAACAGAAAGGGGGGGGGGGACTCTCTCAGGTGTCTAAACAGGTGACAACATGTTGGTATTGATCTCTGATTGACAGATGAGTGGATCTACCTGGTAATGTCCTCAGAGAGCTGGGCGGGGTCAGGGGGGTAAAACTTGACGTTAAAGGAGAAGTTCCAGGGAACACCTGAGAGACAGCGAGGGGGAATCATTTCATCATTTAATTCAATATTAATCTCAATTTATCGATTTTAAATGACTAAATTTAACGATCAGATTACCTGTACACCTGAACTAACCACTTAGCCTGTTAACCAAAGATCACATTTGAATGCCCCGCCCACCAGTGAAAAGGGGGCGGGGCTACTGACCTCTGACCTGCTTCTTCATCTCCTTTGCAGGATCCAACCAGTTCTATGAGACGAGAGGTAAAGGACAGAGATCAGAGAGACAGACAGAGAGACAGGCAGGCAGAGACAGGCAGACAGACACACAGAAAGACAGACGGATACCTTGTTGTTGTCCATGTCTCTGAAGGACAAAGCAAAGTAGTCTCTCTCCAGCAGGTTGACGTGTTCACAAACTTTGTCAAATAGCTGAACACCACGAGCTCGTTTCTACAGAAGAAGAGATTAACATTTATTTATCCTCCACCTGTCTCTCCTCCACCTGTCTTTCTTCCACCTCTCCTCCACCTGTCTCTCCTCCACCTGTCTTTCCCCCACATGTCTCCACCTGTCTCTCTCCACCTGTCTTTCTTCCACTTGTCTCTCTCCACCTGCCTCCCCTCCACCTGTCTCTCCTCCACCTGTCTCTCCTCCACCTGTCTCCCCCACATGTCTCCACCTGTCTCTCCTCCACCTGTGTCTCCTCCACCTGTCTCTTCCCCACGTCTCTCTCTACCTGTCTCTCTCCACCTGCCTCTCCTCCACCTGTCTCACCTCCACAGTGCAGGTGAACAGCGAGCCGTCCAGCAGGGACACCTTGGTCTGCATGGTCCTAAAGCTCAGCGGGTTTCTGGCCGGAGAGCGAGCGATCCGACTGCTCGACGACAGGTGACTCGTCGAATCCTCGGCCAATGAGCTGTGAGCTTGGCTCTGGGACGGCCCGCCCTCCCCTCCCTGAGGACGCAGGAAGTGATGTCACTCTTCACAGACCTGATCAATAATCTATTTATTTATTTCTTGGTGTGTTGTTGTTGTTTTTTTTACCTGTTTAGGCGTGGAGTGGGCGGCAGCTTCGGGGAAAGACTCCGCCTCTTTGGACTGGGCCTCCTGTGGCTCACCTGGCTCTGTCGTCATGGTGATTCACCTGAGAAACACAGACACAGAAGCTGGAAGCTGATTGGCTGTCAGGGAGACGACAAACAGCCAATCACAGAGCTCCAAATCCTGTGACGTCAGGCTCATGGGTATTGTAGTATTCAGAGTCAAACAATCTAAACCCGCCCTGGTCTCTAGCTGATGATGTCATCAGCCTGAGCCCCATTGTGACCATCTGGTGACCCCTCCAGCTGTCAGGTGAAGGGTTGCCATGGTAACACATGTGGGGGGGGGGGGGATTAGAGTTGAAAGCAATTTAATGTAATCTGGATTCAGACAGACGACAATGATGTGTGTGTGTGTGTGTGTTCATTTATTACATTGTATATTACATGTACTGAACATATAATATTATACTTCATAGTTTTTCCTCCACAACTTCTTCACATATTGATTCCAGTTTAGATATTTGATTTAGTTTGTAAAGAGTTACTGAATATATTATTATGAGGGCCCGAGCACCTAATGTTATTATTATTATTATTATTATTGTGTAAATTGTATGTATTATTCTTATT